>JAAIXI010000229.1:10120739-10426147 GCA_013403645.1 Heliconius nattereri | reverse complement strand
ATGAAAAACAGTAAAAGACAGTTTTGATCTACATTAAATGGCCAACGTAACTAATATACTTATTTATATGCTGAGAGTAAGGCATAAGTAAAACAGGACTCGATACAGCTGAGGTGTCAACGGCGTGATGTGTCAACAATTAAATGCGTTTTTCTCTAAAACTATTCGTAATTTCGAAATAGTGTAAAAAGCAAATTTTATCTTCGTTTAACGTAGAAAATTAATAAAGTATTTTAAATAATAAGGATTAATACCATTATGGAAAAATATCCCTCACAATAAAAAATATATTGAAATTACTATTTTTAGACAGAGATTTGATCACTACATGTTATTCTTAAAAGATACGTATATGCTGTCGCGGACTTTTTTGTAGATCTTATTAAGAGGAACAATACTTCTATACATTATTTTCATGTAGTACTTACCATTAAAGCAGCGCATGCGCAAAAGTGTCTCAACGGGTAGGACTTTATACACATTTAACGTATTTATGTTAATTTACATAAAAATGTACAAATAATAAACTACATATAAACCTTCCGTGAGAAATACTGGACCTAATGGTGAAAACCGCGTCAAAATCCGTTGGGTGGTTTAGAAGAAGAAGAGTTAGAAACAACAGACAGACACGAAAAGCAACTTTGTTTTATAAGATATAGGAAGGATAGGAAATGCAAGCTAAGCGCTACATGTACGCGCTTGCTCGTACAGAACTGAATTTGAACTTACGCAATACGTAGTATTTGTAAATTAAATCGACATTTAAAGGAATATTCCAAGTATTTTTATTTAACCACTCAACAAACAATGTTTCTTAAATTGACGGAAAATGTTTCCTAAATTGGAAAACGTGAGAATCAGAGTTTTTCACAACAGATTTTCTCTGTGTACAGTGTTCTACGTGAAACTAAAAAAAAAATACTAACACAAATATCACAGTTTTTACCTAAAATCATGTTTAGGCATCGGTCCTATATCAGCGGCGGGCGCGATCGCGAACTCTGCCTGTATCAACACTACCGTTGTTACCGCTCGGGCTTCACCAGTGTCGCCATCTTTGTATATTTTTAATAAGTATTCAGTTATTAATTGTACCATCATTACACATTCCAGTCAGAGGAGTGTTTATAGTTATTAGTCTCATATTATACAGAGAAAAGAATGATGCCCTCGTGGTGCAGCGTCACACCGTCTAAATGTAAACACGTTATGTGTTCAATTCCCACTAGGGGGAATGAGTCATTTTTAGAACCTGGCGTTGGACAAATCGCGTTGTTGTGTACCTACCGCCACTCAAAATATTCAGTGTAAAGTGGGGAGCGGAGTGTTTTAAAACTACATTTTCTGTCTCCCCTGTACTTTTGTACGTTTACTTTTAATGTATAATCTCATCGATTCTTTACTTAAGTTTAACTTCTTTAATGATATTTTTTATACTTACAAAAACTATAATACAATATTCCAAGCCAAGGATATTGTTTTATATCGACATCTCCTTCAGTAACTTCTAGTGAATGGTCTATCCCACAATCGATCACGTCTAATTTCACTAATTGTACTTGTAATACTGTAAAAATAAAATATGTCAATTGTATAATATACGATTGCGTTAAATTTTTTTTTTCGTATTCTAAACAAGCTAAGAAGCTCGCACAAGTTAAAATAAAACATTTCTCAAAAAGTGATATTTTATTGATTAGGTATTTTTAAAAAAAAATACCTAATATTTGTTTAGTGCAATTTTTTAATTAAACATATCCTAAGTATTATATTTAATTCTATGAAATCGCATTAGTTATAGGTTTTCATGTACCAATGTACCATATGAATATTATGGGATGATTGTAGAATTGAGGCCTGTCGTAGCGCAGGGGCACAAAGTGTGACTGAAAAGTCGACTGGTTGTGGGTTCGATTCCCACTCGAAGAGATGAAATGCTTATTTAAATTTATATTTCCATTTCTTCACTCGTGTCGAAGCAAAGCGCGGCGTTGAGTTCCGCCACTCAACATGCAATGCCTCCAGAATTCGGCGGTAAATGGGGAACGGTATGTCTTTATGGGAACGGAGCGTCTTAACACTAGTGTCCCAGGTTTACTTTGAAAAAATAAAAAAAAAATGAATAAATAAAAGAACTATAAACATACCTTTCATTAACATAAAACAAATAATTTCACGCAAATACATTTTATAACAATGAAATATTAAATAAAAATGAAACTACCGTAACTGTGGAACACCGAATGATCGATCAATGATCTTTATAGTATTATTATACAAACAATATTATTATGTAATATGAGAAAGTTTACAATATTTTGTTTACACTATGTAGTTTATTTAATGATAAGATGGCCATAAGAAAATAAACAAACATTCTTTAAGACTATTTATTTATTTATTTCCTTCCTGAGTGTAGAATAACACTTTGAATACGTTAAAAATATTTAATAAATTGCGTTCTCTCTTGTCAAATGATAATTCTAAGTAATTATTTGACTAGCAGAAATTTTTAAAGATCTCTCAAGAAAACGAAGACTCTAACAACATAAATAAGTTGTAACAAGCGTATAAGAATGTCGACGAAGCTTGATGAGAGAACGTATGGGGGAACCGAACTGTCCAAGCGCTCTGACCACTAAGTGGAACTCGGACTCGAACCCGCACCTCTTCTTTACCGTCCAAGATCTTATTGCCTTACGATCTTAACTTCTTATCAAGCTACATCCATATTCTCGTACACTTGTTACAACTTCCTTACTTTTTGTTATTAACATTTCTGTATGAAAGCTCCCACATTCCATTCTCGGCGGAAATTATTTTCAGTCTTAACATTACGTTCCCTCTGCCTAGCCTGTTGTGTGCCGGATAGAGTGCAAAGCTGATTTAAAGTACATATACATTTTTTAAATCAAATTACCCACAAATATAATTCAAAATTTTATTTAAAACAAAATAACCATAATTTCAAGCACTTCTCATCCCAGTTGTCTTCCTATAAGCACTAAAATGTTCCAAATACTGATATATAGTATCAATAGGTGTGTATATTTCATTCATTCTGCTTAGTAAATGCTGTGGTGGTTGCACCGGTACTGATGGTCCGAGGAGACCTTGGAGGAACTCTCGAAGTAAACCCCATACTGCGTTTGCCATTACACAGGGGCGGTATTCAACCTTAAAATGATTTGAATTAATTAGTTTTCTTATATTGCACAAGTCTACCTGCGGCTTTGTCGGCGTGGTGACTAATAACAAATTCAAATCCAAAATATTTGTTATTCAAATACACCTTAAAGCACTTTCGAAGTGTTTTGAAGTGAGTAGTAAGAGAGATTGAGAGAGACAATGAGAGGGAAGACTCAGGACCAGGCAGTCTTGCCAGTACAGAAATGAAAATAATTTACTCTCCACTGAAATCTGGAGGCATTGCTTGAGTAGCAGAACCCAAATCCGCGCTTTGCCACATTAGAAGAATAAGGAAATTAAAACATTTAGGAATATCTCATATCTTCAATTGGGAATTCAACTCAAAACCTGTTGTATTTATTATAAATAAATTATATAATATAAATATTGTAATATATAAATCAACCTACTTCAATAAGAACACCTTTGAAATTTTGATTCATAGTAACAGAACCAAGTTTGATACAAAAATCGCCCAACTCAAACCTTGGACCTTTACTTTCGATTTTAGTCTGTTTTTTAGAAGTGTAATGATGTGATAGTTTCATCATTAGTAAGTCGAATAACCCATCAGCTATTACATGGATATTTTTAGTCCCACTCTCTAATATTGAGAAGACAGAAGCTGGTTGTTCTGAATTATGTAAAATGTGAACTGTTTTTGTTGTACCTTAAAAGATAAATAAGAGAAACAATTAAATGAAGAGTTAGGCTAAACTAAGCTAAAATATTTGTAAAGTTAAACTAAGTTTTATTAGATTTAAATGTAACTTCAATATTATTTTCTTTGATGTATTTGTATATTTTTTAATGCTGGAACAGCATGCTGTATGTAAGTTTATAATTCGCTTCACGCCGTAAGTTTCATGTTGTTTTTGTATTTATTTTTTTCAGCCTAATGTAATCATTACTTGTTGATCAAATAAATATATTTTAATTACCCATTTGAGGATGTGATAAATAACTTTCACAATCAACAAGGAATTGTCCTTGTTGTGAAGCACCAAGAGCTAATATCCTTTTTGTTAGTAAATCGATTACGTATGTACCGGTTTTGTGTTCTGGCACTGGATACTGCTGTAAACTAAAATAAAAAGCTGGTTATTGTATCTGTACTCAATTATTATATATTTTTTGTTAAATATGAAGTAAACTTACACAGTAACACCCATTTTTTTATTTAATTATCAAAGTAAATAAATATTTTATTTAGGTTTTTTAAAAAAGTGTCTTTCTGTATATCCTTCCTTATAAAGATTACTAGATATTCTTAAATAAATATCAGTTTATTATCATTTATCTTGACTTTACACTTGACATTAATTATCTTGACTTATTGATTTCACTCTCTTCTTTAAATTAAAAATATATTTACTATTTTTCTGTTAATAACAACAAATTACAAAACCAATAATTAACGAGTCAAGGTTAAAGAACCTTTGACATTTATAGTTCTGAAACCGGCTAAAAATATAATACAATAGAAATGTGTAATATATTTTCAGTTTTTTATTAAAATAAAGAAAGAAAGTCATGTTTTATGATTACCATATATCATAAAATTAAAATTAATAATAACAAAATTAATATACAATAAATTATTTAGTTTTAAAGGGAACTAAGAACCTTATGTCACTATAATAACAAAAACAACCAATCATAGAATTTTACGTTGCAACGTAATCCATTCTCCAATAATAATAAAGAGTTTCCTCCAAAGAGAACAACTAATTGAAATCACACATTCTATCTAGACCAATGGCAGCCGAACAGATAATTTAATGGCAAAATTGACAAGTGTGGGGGTCTCCTTTTATTATACACTATTTATTTACGTTTAATCCAATTAAATTTGGCTATTGCGTAGCATTACTTTTGTGCTTTAGCGATATTTTACTGTGTGTATTAATTACTAGTTACATCATCTAAAAGTGTATTCAAAGTTACAATTTATCTTTTATCGTGCGATTATTTTTAGTATTTTTTTCTTTTGTATTATCTAACATTTACTTTAGTGTGGTTAAAAATGATTCCTGATAACGTGACTTTGGTTGTGAAGGCGCCTAATCAGCAAATTGAGGATCAAAATATCGAGTGCCAGACGTCTTGGACGGTCAGACAGTTGAAAGGTCATCTATCTGAGGTCTACCCTAATAAACCGGTAAATAGTCTATTTGTTACTTGTTTCTAATTATTATGTATTTGCTTCGATCATAAAATAGCAATTATTATGATTTATTATTAGAACTAACTCATTTCTTAAATAATGTTAATTATATATAATATAATTTTAATTAGTGATAGTTATTATTTGTAGATTTTTGACCAACAGATGATTTTTTATGTTATATAAAAAAAAAAGCTTCACGCTTTATACCGCAAACAGCAGGATAGGCAGAGGGGGAACCTAGTGTTAAAACAGGATGTGTCCCCACTTAAAAACAAAAATTATACAAAAGAATTAAAGATATTATCTTCTTTTCTTTTGTATAATTTTTGTTGTTTGTTGAATTCTATTTTCAATTAAAGTTAGCTATTTTAAAATATAGTAAAATCTACAAGTATGTGATATATTCCTTTTTAATGCTACTTCTAAGTACCATCAACATTTTAATGAGTTCTAAATAACTGTGTTATCAGCTATGTGTGTGTTTATTTGCAGTTTTAAGTGTAAATGATAAAAATAGTAGTCACTCAAATCAAAAGTGCTTATTCAAGGCTGTTGTTAAGCAGTTGGATAGAATCTGATTGTAAACCCGTTAGTTGTGGGCTCAATCTCCAAATACCTCAAAAAATGAAAAGAAACATTGGTAATGGAGGGTCTTACTTCTGGGTTTCTTCCATTTTGTTAACACCATACATATTTTTTTTTAATCTTGCATTACCAATTTTTTGATAATATCAAACAAAACAATAAACTGGTTTTATCATAATTACTTCATATCTCATCAAGATTATTATATCTTGACGTAAATTGTAAGAGTTTTTAAGGTTCTGAAAACAATTTCCTTGAGTATTTTTATGTAATCCAATGTTCAAGATGTTTTGTTACCAGAATGTAAGAATTTTATAATTATAAAAGTTATTCATTCCACCAGTTGAGAATAAAATATCATGTTTACAATGTGATGCGTCAGCATGGCCTGATGACTACATGTTGTTATATAATCCTGATTGCATGAGGTTTTAGTTTAACTTGTATAATTGGCTATTAAAGTAAAGGCATAATAAAATTGGTAGTAAATTTTTTACTTCTAATTAAACAAATACTTAGTTCTAAAACAATATATTATTATTGTAAAATTTTTCTGAGTACTACAGGGAAAATGGCAAGAATAATTATAAATAATAAAATCAATTTGCATATTATGTTTAAGTTTAAAGGTTTCAAAACATTTTTTTTTTATTATTTTTTGACTTGTGTCAGATTGGCTGAACAGAAAAATTGAGAAAAATAATAATTTTGCCATCCATGCCCATACCCAATATTGTTATTTGTTTTGCCAAAAGAAAATTGATTATTTCCCTCAAGAGGGGCTGAGTGAAAAGTGAAGAATGGTGTAACACTAAATTCCCTCTGCCTACCTTGCTACATGCAGCGTAAAGCTGATTAATGATTCAAAAACATTATTTTCGAAACACTTTGAAAGAAAAAAAAAGAATTGTTTCAAGCACAAAACTACAAGATTTTGTTCATTTACATATGTCTGCTAAAGATTGTTTCTACAAGTGTTTCTGATCCGATTGTCTTGCAATGCTACGCTTTTTTGCTTTTTTATTTATCATCAACTCAGTGATGAAAATATAAATCAATGATGAAATTTAATAAGTAATTGTCACGCATGAGTTGTTTGAAATAGAAAGTAAAAATCCATTTAAAATTACCTAACATTGTTAAAATATTAAATAGTCGTCGTGGCTCAAAGGTCATCCTCTAAACACGAAGTTGAATTTCGTCACTCATCACATTACGAATACTTGTATTACGCTCTCTGGGGAAATAAAATATTTAATATATCGAGGCAAAGCGCGGCGTTGAGTTTCGCCACTCAACACGCAATGTTGGTTATCTCTGCCTATTCTGCCATGTGGAAAAACAATTGAATCCACGAGCACACCGAAATAACTTGCAAATGCGTATATAATGGTATATAAAAATGACTATCCTTTCAATGGACCTGATTGTTCCCATAATCCATTTTTTTTGTCATTTGATACGATAATTTAAGCATCCGTTGCGCTGGGTCAACGGTTTCGACATTTGCAAAGTATGTGACATTTAATATCTACTTATGTCCATTATTTTATTTTGCGAAGTATAAATAGGAGAATTGTCTTAGCTTAAAAATGATATTATAGTCTATAAATAGTCTAATAAATTTATTGTTCAGACAGTGGAGAACCGAAATATTTTAATAGGAACGGAGTGTCTTAACACTAGGTTCCCAGGTTCCATCTACTTACCCTGTTCTATGCGCTATACAGAATAAAGTCAAAAAAAAATATTTTTCTATTACAGAAAGCAGATGAACAAAAGATAATATACTCTGGCCAACTATTAGATGACAACAGCATTATAAAAGATGTCTTAAGACACTACGACAGTCAAAACACGCATACTATGCACTTAGTTTGCTCAACCAATAGAATGGCAGAGCCAGAAAAAACACCTTCGACAGACGGACTTCGTCAAAGAAACGTTCCAGAAACTCCCAGACCAGTAGAGACCCCAAGACCGGAAATGCGACAGAACGATCAAAATCATACAGTGGAAATGCAGAATTATTTTAGTTCGTTTGTAAATAATTATGGCAGAGTTCCCCCATATCCTAATTATAATTTTGGAGAAGGGTTGCCTCCAGTAAATAGTGATCCTGCCTCGATGGCTAATCATATGCTGATGATGCAGCAAGCCTATATGCAGTATATGCAACAGTATGCCAATATGTAAGTTATTTTTCTGTCTGTGAGTATGCTATATTTTTATGTATATTTTTTATCTTGATACTGTATTTCGTATGTATCTGTGTTCCGTATGTAGTTGTTAGCTGCGTATAACAACACTTATAGCTGGGTAACACGGCTCGCGGGCAGTATTGTACTGAAAACAAGGAATAGTTTTCAGTTTAGTAGTACAGTTTAATTAATTTCGACTTTACCTAGGAACCGTTTAGGTAGATAGTTCTATAAACATTTAATACATTAGTCTTTCCCCCCTAGGGCTCAAACCCCCGACCCGCCAACTCCCCCAACACCAGAACAACCGCCTCGCCCAGAACCAGAACAAGAGGACCAGATGCCCAGAGACTGGTTGGACCACCTGTATGCGGCGTCCCGGTTCGCTATACTGGTCTCTCTGTTCTGTATATATGGGAGTCCGGCGCGACTGTTACTCATTATCCTACTGGCAGCCGCTGGTTATTTGTAAGTAGTTCTTTTGGTTTATTTTGAGCTGTTGTATCCTGCTGTATAACAGGTTAAGTGGAGGGAACCTAATGTTAAAGTATTCTGTTCCGCTAATTTTGTGTAACAATTTTGATTTTGAAAAATTAAATTTATATCATTATTTTAATACTTACAGACACCAAATCGGCTTTTTCCGTGATCTCAACGTGAATCCCGTTAACAACGCTGCCAACGGCAGGAATAGACGAGAACGCAACGGTAACGGTAACGAACCAGCACCCAACGGTAACGCTAATGAACCACAGACCAACGGTAATGAAACCAGAACAGATGATAATGACAATAATGATGGTAATCAATCATTATTGTCTGTCACTTGGATGATATTTACATCGTTCTTTGCTTCGCTTATACCAGATATTAATTAATGATCATTGATTTTAATTTGATTGTTTTGGTTATTTGGGTAATTCTTTTTTGAATTAATCATTGTTGAAGTTTATGATTAAATAATGGTAATTTGTTTTGGAGGATTTTGTGGATTTAAATTTTACGTCGAATATGTGATGTAACCAATAAATTGTAATTATTATAAAATATATTTGTCAAACCGTTTTGTATTAGAAAATTGATATATTTCGTACTATGTTCATATTTGTATATGATGAATTTATTTGAGTGTTATTCAGTTTTTCATTTATTACAAAAAAAAATGGGAGCATTTCATATTTTAAGATAATGTAATTTATAAACATATGAATGAATTTAAAATGTGTTCAGTTATTGTGAATCAGATTTTTTTTGACAGAAAAAGCTAATAAATCTATAATTTTATGTATAAATAATTTTATGATTTTAAAAACATTTTTCACTTCTTATTTTGAACTGATTATAAACCAAATATTAATGTATATAATTTTAATAGTTTTAATTTGTACTGGTAGGATTTATTTTAAATAAATGTTTGGCCAATAACATGTTCAAAAATTAAAAAGCTTTGAACTTTTTTTATCTAAGAAATAAAAAATATATTTAGTTATCTACATTTTGGAAACATTTAATAGGCTTCAATGTGACTAATTCAATATTTTTTTTTCTTTTGCAATTAATATTTCAAGATAAACCTTTTAATGTTGGACTACATCCAGTGGTTGCAGGTTCCATTCCCGCTCTGATGACTGAAATATTTATGATTTTATTTTGTAAACGAATATAAAATGTTTAAAAAACATAAAGTGCGGCGCTTGGTTCCGCTTCTCTGTAAATAAAATACTACTGTACTTTAACTAGAGATGTGGGTGTATTATTCAGATCAAGTTCAGATATTAAATGTATATAAAAATACAATTTTTATATATGTGTGTGTGTGATGTCATCTTAACAATTCTATTAATTAAATATGTTCTATAGAATAAAATCTTATAAAATTTAATGTTTATAAACAGCTTAAATGTTGTCTATTTATTTGACAGATATATTATGACAACTTCCCACTAAATTATATATCAGCTTCACGTTGTATCCCGCATGTTGCAGGGTAGGCAGAGGGAGCCTAGTGTTAAGACAGTCCGCTCTCCACTTTCCGCCGAATTTTGGAGGCATTGCGTGTTGAGGGGCTCAACGCTTCTCTTTGCTTCGATATCAGAGCGAAGAAAATAAAAATATTTAATTTCCTCGAGTGGGAATCGAACCCACAACCTGTCGCGATGACAGTTACGCTTGTGGCCTTGCGCCACGGCTATAGGAAAGTTTAAATTCTTAATACCGATAAGAAATAAATATTGTGTATAGATTTTTTTGTGTAAATAAATTATTTTCGCCTTTTAAATTGCCATTCAGTTTTTTTAATATCGTAATATATATAGTAATTATAGTAGTCAATATGATAGTTTTCACCACATTTTACTATATTATAAAAAATATGTAGGCATTATAATTTTTAATAAGAGTTATATATCCTTAATAATAATGATTTATATTATATAAATCTGATAATTATATAAACATTATTTTATTATATTTTCGTTTCTCCGGTCTTTTAAAACAAAATGAAAGCTGACCGAAAAGTAGAGAATAAAGGAATTATAAAACCGAAAATTAAATTAATATTAAAGTTTGAGTGGTGTAAGGTTAAATTATGGTTTGAATTTGTAATTCTTTTTGGATTACGGATACGGTACATAATGGACATATTATAAAATGTATAATTTATAAAGTAATGCGACCCCTAATTAGATTATTTAATACTATCATTGTATATTATATTAATTAATTCCCGTGTTTAACGTCATACAAAGTTGATGCATTTGATAGTGTTATTTATAATAGATATTTTTTTGTGTTTTTCCCTGCTAAAAATATAGATATTTCAGGCAATGTATAAATTTTTAAGCGTAGCGGGACTCGGACCCGCTCCTATTGCAAACTTTGTAACATCGGAATTCTAATCCCGGTACGGTCAATCTTTTACAAATTATCTGAAATATAGATAATGCTAATGTTAATTATATTTATACTGTGATAAGTTTCGTGTTTATTTGCATTCTCGTAATAAATTATTGAATCGTAAGCGGTTTCTTTTAATTTTTTAAGCCTTTTATTTTGTAGTAGCTACTATACCCTGCCACTAACCACGTGATGTTTTTTTGCCTTTTTAACTTCCCCTTGGTTGGTTGAGAATTATGCTCTAAAGGTACAAAAAAATCTTAAATGTTCTAATCCTTTTCTTTTATTAATCATCCAATTAATATTATTTATAGCATTGAATGTTAGCAATTATTATATTCTATTACTAATTCAAAATTCATCATCAAAATTAATATCCATTAGTTCTTCATTTACAATTTCTTTTTGTATTAATTCTGAATCTATGACAATTTCATTATTTCTTTTTTCAACTTTATTTTTGTTTTCACTATTTTCTTTTAAAATTTCTACATTAATACTACATTCGTTATATTTATTATTCACAGTAGTATCATCTTTATTTAAATCATGATTCATATCATTTTCTTCGTATTTTTTAGAACCATCAGAATCATTATTTTGTGTTTTATCATTAATTTCTTTAACATCATTTTCAATCTCATTATCATTAACTTTCAACTGTTTTTGAGTTTGAATTTCATTGTTTACATCATTATTTAATTTATTAGCTATATCATTATCATTTTGTAAATCTGTGTCACTATCTGTATCCATTCTTAGAATATTATTTGAATCTTCATTACTTTTTTCATTAAAATTACTTTTATGAATATCAACAGTTATAGATGCATTAATTGTAGTAATTTCGGCATCATCATCTGAACTATCAATTACATTAGATCTATTTATTCTTCTTATACTATTTATGTTTGTTTCTTCTGTGTCGCCATTTACTTTTCCACTTTTAATATTGTCTATATTATTTTCATCAGTGTTACCATTACCAGTGTCTTTTATAGAAGTATCCACAACTTGATTATTATTATTAATTATATTGTTATTAACACTTTTAAGTCTTGCTAAACGCCTTTCTTCAGCTAACTTTCTGTTTCTCAACATTTTTTCTCTTTGTTCATTGTTAATTGTTGTAGAGGATTTTGCTACAGGTGTCATTAATGCCCTGTAATTGAAATTTACATATCTGAAAAATCTGTACTACTTAATACTCAATATTTTTTTTAGTTTATAGTATATTATCAAGCTGAAGAATTTGTTTGGTTGAACACATGCATCTCAGGAATGACACAGTTGGGGAATGTTGAAGGGAAGGGAAGGGGAAGTTGATTTTCACTATTCAGGTAGACAAATTTACGATTACGATTTCTTGAGTTTCGCCACTCAACATGCAATATCTAGAAATTTCTGTAGAAAATCGTCGTAGAGGCTGTCGTGGCGCACACAAGGGTGTAACTGTAACGCGACGGTTATGGGTTCGATCCCCACTCGAGAAAGTGAAATATTTATTTACATTCATATTTCCATTTCTTCATTTTGGTGTCAAGCGGTGCGTAAGTTCTGCCATGCAACACACAATGCCTGCAGAATTCGGCAGGAAGTGGGGAAGTGTCTTAACACTGGGTTTCCTCTGCCTACCCTGCTGTGTGCGGGAAACAATGATAAGCTGATTTTAATTTGATTTTTTCTGTAGAAAGTGATGGAATATCAACATTAGGTCCCTTTGCCTACAATGCTTTATGGGAAAAATCATGAAGCTGCTTAATAATACAGTGTAACATCCAAATAACAAATTATAATATAACAATAAAATTATACTCAACATATTAAAACAAATAACTAATAATATAAAATTAAGAACATTACTTATTTTCTCTAACTGTGTCCACATGTTTTTTAACAGAACCAGGTGCCGGTGTGGACCGAGCCAATTCAATTTGCTGTTGTAATAGTTTATCAAATTCATCTTCAGGTTCTTTTTCTTCTTCTTCTTCCTCATTACTAGAATCCTTTTGTGTTACTGTTTCCTCTGTTATGTATTGGTCTGTTCTTATTTTGTGGAGATGGACCTGAGATATTTTAATAAAATATAAAAAAAGCATCTTTAGGTTTTTTGTGCAATGCAGGGTAGGCAAAGAGAAACTAGTATTAAAAAATTCAATTATCCATGCTTTTTCGTGTTAAGTGATGGAACTCACACCACACTTTGTCTAAATGAGAAGGGAAATTAATCAAGTTAAATATAATTATATCCTTGAGTGGGGTATTGTACCCACAAATGTTGCATTTTTGTGACCAGCTAATACTAAATATTTCTTCTTTGTTTGTCTTTGAAAAATAAATAGATATATAAAATATATAGTTATACTATTATATCTTTATCATAGAAAAGTAACTTAACATATCATTTTATAAAAAAACTAGTGGACCCGGAAATAATCAAAAAGAATAATAAGTAGAGACATATTATTAGAAAAAATATCTGAGTTATTGAAATGAATCAACAAAAGAAGTAAAAGTAACTAAAGGATATTCTTAATATTAGAAAAAGTGCCTAATGTTTTCCGTGCATGTGTACATACTCGTAGATATCAACTCTTTGAAATAACTAAACATTGCTCTATATTAAATAGGATAATTTTTGTGAGCAACATCATCTGCCCGTTAGCGTCGGTCATACTCATACTATGCCGCCTGAGGGCTAGGTTATTTCGAATCAGTGTCATCTTTTTAATTATTTATTAGAATGCTATACATTAAACTATCAATCAATCAATCAAAAACACTTTATTGCACAAAGAAAATACAATTAGATTTGTAATTATATACATACAACTATAATTTCAATCTAGATAAAATGCTAAAAATAACTTTTATATTTATTTTCATAAGGATGAATATCAAAATATAAGTTAATTTTGGGTTCAACTTTGCAAACCGTTCCTTAGCAACAACGGTTGTTATTAACATGGCAGAATAAATTGCATGTCAAATTAGAAAGTATTGTAAATTTATTAGTACATATGTGTAATGTTATATAGCCTATAGCACTTCTGAAGAATGCAGCTTTCATACAAAACAAAAACAATGTAAATCGGACCCGTAGATCCAGAGATCAAACAAACTAACAAACTCTTCCGCTTTATTATATTAGTATAGATTATTACTGTTTGATGTGATTAATTGATGTAAATAATTATGTTCATTTGAAAGAAAATGTTTTTAATTTAAAAATTCACCAATTCTTTTTATTATTCACTATCTTATTTTTAAAACATTGTTTATAAATTCAAAATCAACATTGCTATTGATCTTGTTACTAGAGCAAGGAAATGAGGATATTTTATATCAACAAGTGAGAATCAAGCCCATAATAATTGTGTTTACAGTCAGTCACTCTCCTAAAATTTGCTTAAATGAACAATAAGTAATAATGTATTAATCATAGTACATACCATGACAGGTCTCTTTTTACCCAGAGTTTCTATTTTCTTTAAGCAATCCTCAAATTTGAATTTTGGATACAATCTATACGCCCAGTGTTCTAATTTCTTTAGAACAAGATCTAGGTCTTCTTTTTCATGTCCTTTTCCTAAATTCAATAAATTAGAATGACTTTAAAAGAAATAGGATTTATAGGATTTAGAACCATATATGTAATAATATGCACAATTAAGTTAATCTATTCTTATTGAAGTAAATAAGAAAAGTAGTAATTACCTTTAAACTTAAAATCTTTGAAATGATCAGGGATAACTTGTATGCCTCTAGGTCCAGTAAGTCTGGCCGGATTGAGAATAAATCTTGGATTTTTCGTAACACGGCGAGTTTTCGTTGAGCTAGGATCTACTCTTCTTTTATCTTCCTCTGAAATTGATCAATAAAATTCATTTGTTTATTACTCGCAAAGAAATTGTACTATACTATTAATATTTATGCTTAATACTTGAATTATCTTTTGTATTTCTTGCAATGTAGGAAATAAAATGAGTGACGCCACTCAAAACGCAATAATGCATCCAGAATTCGGCAGAAAATTACAAATGGAATGTCTTAACACTCGGTTTCTTCTGCCTACCCTGTTGTATGCGGGATGGATACACCATGAAATAATTTATTTTAGTAAATAAAATACCTGCTTCATCTTCTTTTTCACTATCATTATCGCTATCCGAACGAACTCTCTCCTCGATCTCATCACCTTCAATTACTCTTTCTAATTCCTGCGCTTCACCGGCTTCGTCTTGAAGAAACACGTCCTCTAACAGAGACATTGTCCTTATTATAGTAATATTTTTTATGTAAGTTTAAATTTAAGTATTATACGTTAATAATATTACTAAAAAGCTAAAAACAAATATATAATATTGTCAAATTTTTCTCTTTCTCTAATTTTGGCGGTAAAACATAATTAAAAAATGCTTGTATTTAACACAGATAATATCCATTTACGTTTTATAGATAAAGTAACGTGTGATAGTTACAGGCTATTAATTAAATTTGGTTACCATATCTTTCAAAAGCTTGAAAACATGTTAATTTAATAAGAAAGAGTTAAAATTATATTTACCTCACATTCTTATATAATATTTTTATGAAATAATAATAAAACTTCTAATTCATATACTTCTTAATTTAACAAATGATGAATATAATAAGTATAGTTGGCAATTTAAATATTAATATAAATGGAATATAAGACAATTGTAAAATTATACAAAAGATTTAGTCAATGACAATGGCCATTTGAATCGTAAATACGAAACTTTCAATATGGCACAACACTAGCAAGTCACGTGACCAGCTTGCGTTTTGAGAGCGCATTCACAGGTATGGAAATTCGTAATTTTATTAGTAATCGCGTTGTATTACGGATTAAACCCTAGTTTTAAGGTAACATTTTAAATCTAGCTTATGAATTGTGTTGATGAGTGCGTAATTAAATTAAAAAATGGTGTCGTGTACGGTTATTTCGTTAACAAAGACTGTCATTTTGATACCAAGAAAGGTGCTTCAGGAATGGCGTCCCCCACATGTGCCGCTTATTGAATTTCCTCGTCGTTAGAAGTTGTAGAAATTAATGACGTGAGCTCTTGTATACGTGTGATTGTGCATTTGCACTAATCTCGGCGGTGCTCTGTTGTAAATCATAACACTACATAATTTCAAATTGCTATCGCCCTTGCTACTTACAATGAATCATTGTCCTGATTTCTGCGAGAAGTAACGCAATTTTTTATATTATTTGTACTTATTAATGTGCTCAGCATATTTATCTAAAGTTCAAGAAACTTTACATTAACCGTTGAAGGGTAATTGCGCGTTTATCCGCCCAATTGTTTTGTTTACTTATTTTCCGATTACTACTTATGTTACGATTGGCGGTTCTTTCCGTTATATGTTACTTTCTATTGAATAGGGAATGTTATTATATACTTTGAAGGGCAAGAAGCATTATACTCAATAATTTACTCAATACTCAATAAATTTTTTGCTATATTTCAATCATCTGCATATGATGAAAATTTCAAAACAAAAGGCCAAGTGTGTTTATTTAATTTAGACGTTACTACAACTTTTTTTATCTTAGGTCAAGTTTTGAATATTATCAGATAACAAAAATAAATAAATTGCAGACTTTTTATAGTATATTTACCTAGAAATACTAAACTATACAAAAGGATTTTTGCTCATATATATTATATATATATATATTTATTTATTTATTTAAATTGAATAATATAAGTAAATATAGAAATATGTCAGTTATTTAAATTATATAATATTATAATTTATATATAAGTATGGTTTCCTTTACACTGCTCTCTTTGTGCTTTATTGTGACTCAAAACTAATGTCATTTTAAATTTGACATATTGCAAACTTTTCTCTATTTTATTAACCATGGCATAGTACTCTGTTTTATATAGATTATCTTCTCAGATTTTTTATGTTAATTTACGTTATATTGTACCTTATAAAGTTTTCTAAATCAATTTTGTACTACAATTTTTGTAATGATAGTTTTTTTTTTAAATTATATTTTCATTGGAAATTTATCCAATTTAAATGATTAGATGTTACCCGAGTCAAATATGTGTATGATGACAACATTTTTATTGTAAACAAAACTTTGTTTGGGAACATTGAGATGAATATCTAAAAAGGTTTATCATGAGTGCCATGTTAATATTAATTTTCTATAGTGCATTTAATTATTATAAAAACAAATTTACACTTTCCTTGTAGCAGAGTCACCAGATGCGTTTAGACATTTACCATTTTCTGCCCAATTTGCTAGATATTGGGTATTGAGTGACGAAACTCAATTGTGTACATTGTCTTTAACTTCTATAGTAGTTGATTATTATTTTTGATATTAAATTATAATCAATAATTTAATTCAATAATTGTGGCTTCTGATATCTAAATCTCCCAAAATTTTACAAAAAAAAAATAAGTTTGTGTGAAAAGGCTATTATATCAAACTGTTTTATTAAGTCAATTATTTATTTTTCATTGATCGTCTTTGTCTTGGAACTTCTGTTACCCATTTTTTCTCTATTGAAACAATTTGAATATGATTCTTTAAAAAATATTTTGTACATATTTTTTGTTGGCATTGTTTAATTTATCTCACACATTGTTTAATTTTTCTTTCAAATGTGGAAATATAAATGTCTATATATTTGTTATATACACTCATACTTTCAATTCATTAGTCCCTAGGTAGACCTTGTGAAAGGCTTAGAATTTCATGTTTTGATGGACGAATATGATAAAAAATGCATTATTAAAACATTGCCTGTTGCATAGTAGAACTTATCTTACCAGAGTGAGGAAAGGAAGTACCTTAAGTGGGAATTGAAACTGCAATCATCGCATTATTTATGTCAAATATTTGTCTGTTTTCTAAATGCTCGAATTAATGCTTTTATATTGAATTCCAGCTGCTTGTAAATAGAGGCTGTAAATATAGCAGTTAAATATGAGTTTGGGTGCGCGCGCCACCAAGGGTGGTGCGAAGAAGGAGAAGCAGGAGAAGGGCAAGACGGCTGAGAAGCCCGCGCCCAAGGAAAAGATTAAACCACAAGTTAGTTATTATATATCGTAATTACTCTATGCACAGTACGGTCAACGGGTCGTGGCCACTCTTACATTAGGTTTTTTTATGGAAAAAGACAAGACAAATGAGCGTACGGGCCGCCCACGACCGAGTCGTGTAACACCAGAGGAGCTTTTACGCATTGTACACCCAGAAAAAATATATCCAACCAAAAGTAAGGAAACATCTTAAAATCAAATCTGCATAGCATCTGCCACGAATTTATGGGCGGACATGACTCGTCCACCATACTGTAAAATGTTTTTTTTGCGTCGGTTGTACAGATACTTTCATCCTCAAGGCCGGCAACGTAACCGCAATCCCCTAAGGTTGTAAATATCCATGAGCGAGGGCTCTGCGTACCACCAGGTGGTCCTTCGGCTAGTTTGCCACTTTTTGTGATCAAAAAAAAAGTCTCACACTGAATCCCGCACATGACAATATAGGCAGAGGGAAAATAATGTTAAGACATTCCAAATTATGAAACATTACGTGTTGGGTGGCGGAACACAACGGCGCTCTGTGTCATGTTACCAGAGAGAGAAAACGAAAACAATTCATTCCTCCGAGTGAGGATCGAACCCACAACCTTCACGTTTACAGAAGGGCCAAGATGGTCTTAATAAATATTATTTGCTAAATATATTGTCTCTATTTCTGGGATTGAATGAGAAAACCTAATCTTACTAATATAATTGTTTCATTTGTCAGTGTAAGTTACTTAAAATTTATGTAATAAATACAATAATAGAGAAACAGTGCGAAATGAGTTCGGAAAAATAAATTAATAAAAATGTAAGAGTATTTCTATTTCTTTTTCAGGCTACCACAGAACAAATGCGTATGGCAAATATGATCGATTGCAAAAGCGAAGATCCGTCTGACGTACGAAGAATGGTAAGTTTTAGAATTTATGGTTAAATGTAATGATTACTAAGCTGGAAGTCGTAGGTTAGATTCGATTATAAAGTTTATGTGTAACAAAAGTATATGTTCTTTTTCATTATTTGATTGTTTTTTCATATGTTCAAGCATTTTCCTTAGGCTATAGAAAGGTAAAAAAATTGCGTGCCGACTGTGAAAGGAAAATATTGCAAATTCGTATACACATACTTAACCATTTATGGTATATTTTATTGTGGAAATCCTTCTTTCTATAAATTAAATATTGTGCCAATTTTGTCGTCTCGCATATAGCAGGTTAAGCAGACCTAGTGAACCTAGTGTACAGACACTTTGTTCACTTTGAGTACTGGAACTTAACATCGCGCTTCGTCTTGTTACTAGAACGAGTGTTTATCCATACCTATATTATAAATTCGAAAGTAACTCTGTCTGTCTGTCTGTCTTTTACGCAATCAGGCCCAAACCGCTAATTTAATTGTGATAAAATACTCATATAGAGATACTTGAGGGTACCGGGATGAACATAGGATACTTTTTTTTTCCTCATATTTGTAATATTTTCGATATATACCAATATATTAAAATAATTAATTTGACATGCAATTTATTCCGCCATGTTAATAACAATGGTCGCTACGCGTTGCTAAGCAACGGCTTGCAAAGTTTGTTGTTTTAAGAAAACGTCACCCAAAGTGAGTTTGCTTAATGCAGACATGGCGCGCGCCGATATAGATTTGTATACATTAACAAAAATTAGATGATTTCTATAATTTGATATTCATCCTTATGAAAATAAATATAATAGTCACTTTTAGCATTTCATCTAGATGGAAATTATAGTTTACTGTATAACATTCTAATAAATAATTAAGGAGATGTCACTGATTCCAAATGACTTAGCCTACGAGTTGTGTAGTATGACCGACGCGAACGGGCAGATGACTTTGTTGATTTTGTAATTTTTTATATATTTTCGAATTAATATTATTTTTTATGTAATTACTTGCTGCTTATAATTAATTAATCTTAGTTCGGTTATGTATACCGATGTTATACACTTAAAATATCGTAATTTTAATCATTTGGGATTTTATTTAATATTGTTCGCAAAAATTAATAATTATTTAATATAGAAAAATGTTTAGTACGCGCGCACGGCAAACTTTAGGTACTTTTTCTAATGTTAAGAATTTCCTTTAGTTACTTTTACTTCTTTTGTTTGTTCATTTCGGTTACTCAGACATTTTTTCTAATAATAAATCTCCACTTATTATTATTTTTTAACTTATTTTAATTATTTAGGCTTATATTTTCGCGGGCGTAGCCGCGTCCGGGCCCACTAGTTATTAAATAAATTCTTTCTAATGTGTCAGCCACAACCGTCGCTTGCATAGCTAGACGTTATGACGCCGAGCCGCTACAGTTTCAGCAAAAACTTAAATAATATGCATTTTTTCCATAACTAGATATCTTAATAGTACTCGTATTACATAACATATAAAGTATGTGTATGTGTTTAAATCTTATACTCGTGGAAGCTAGTAAACAGATTAAATGTCACTGGGAGTACTATCATTTCTACGACAGATGAACTCCATTTTGGTGCAGTTGATAGTATTTCATTATTTTCAGTAAGATCCAAGAGACATAAGTCCGAATGTAAACGCAATGGTTGTGGGTGTGATTCCCACTCGGGGGAAAGATTATATTAATTTATTTTCATTTCTCCGCTCTGATAGATGAAACGCGGCGTTAAATTTCACAATTCAACACGTTATGTATTAAAAAAATTGGCAGAAATTGAAGAGCGGAGTTGCTTAACACTCGGCTCCCTGTCGCAGTGGGACAGCGTCGACTGCAGACGTGCGTTTCTTGGTTTTATCCTCATGCGGAAAATATTGTTCTTTCTCTCTTCCGGCGATGTACTCGAACTCGGAGGGAAGTGGAGAATGGAGTGTTTTGAGAAAGTTGAACTTTAAAAATGTAGTGTCAAAACACAGTTTATACAGGATGAAGCGTAAAGCAAATAATATAAATTTAATTCACGATTTAATCAATTAATCCTTGTACACATCAGGTAACTGAACTAATGGAAATGACCAGGCGTACAGAGGAGGAGGTCTGCTCAGCCCTTCACGACAGCAACAACGACATAGAGACCGCTTGCAATCTGCTGTTTGAGGAGAGCCAGCGGATACAGGTAATTATTGAACAGTTGCAATAATCCATTTATTATATTATGTTGAATGTGTAGTTGGTTTGATGAAACAGGTTAATCTTAGGAACTATTTGTCGAAATTGAAAAAAAATGTTTTTGTGTTTGATTATTCCTTTATTGACGAAAAACTGTAGTCTATATTACATCAATAGTTTTATGTAGCTTACAGTGATTGAATAACGGTTTCAACTCTTACTTAATTACATTTTACTACGTGGGCAAGAAAATGAAACGATTTAAACTAACCTAGGATTGTCTTTATTTGGATGTACACTCAGAAAATTAAAAAAGTAAACAGAAAATAAGTTAATAATAAATTTAAATAAAAATATATTTGAAAGGGCAACTGGCAAATCAAAGAGAAGAAGAAGAAAAAACCGCCTCAACCAACCGGCAACGGCGACGTGGAGCCGCCACGGGACGCGCCGCGCAGTCGCTCCGGACCACGGACACGTATGCGTATTATTTAGATATATTAATTTATGTTTATTTTCTCGTTGTATAGTTTACTTTCTGATTGTGAGTCCGATTTCCATTTGAGGGGAAATAATTGGTTGGTTGTTTGGTATTGTGAAATGGAAATTAACGTCAAGTTTTGTTTTAATGGAGTGGAGAGGAGAAATAATATAAATATGTTAATTCCTGGTGATCAA
This sequence comes from Heliconius nattereri, assembly GCA_013403645.1. NCBI lineage: Eukaryota > Metazoa > Arthropoda > Insecta > Lepidoptera > Nymphalidae > Heliconius > Heliconius nattereri. The sequence continues at coordinate 10,404,225 of JAAIXI010000229.1, read as the reverse complement.
ACATACAATATTGCTTTGTTTTGATTTATTGTTAGGTTTATGTTATGTTATTTATTTTTAGTTTTATCTGTTAATTGTTTATGGAGTTAAAGAGTACTTCTCTCTGCCTCCCATTCTCTTTTAAATGTCTAATGAAATGTGCTGCACGGATATCCAATTCTAGTTCCTCTCAATACCCAAATATGGGTGGCACTTCAATAACTTTAACATCTCAAATAATTATAATTATGATCACGAATCATTCTTCTTCCCCAGGTCGCAACGAAGCGGACGCGGGCGCGTCGCGGGGTAGGGGTGCGCCCCGCGGTAGGGGCGGGGCACGCGGGCGCGGCGTGGGACGCGGTGCGCGCCGCGGCGGCCCCGGCCGCTCTCACGTGCCGCGCGACGCCGACTGGCCGCATGGGGGTGACAACGCTGATTATATAGGTGGTAAGTTTATTTTTTGTTATTTCTTGTTATTAAGATTTGAATTTGAGGATTTTCTGATCTTTTAAAATTTAAGCTTCCGTAACTTTAAGGCGGCTATGACATTGTGTTTTATCACATAGGGACAAGTTTTCGATGAAAAACATTAATGTCCCAAACATAATCACATAAATGTTCACTTTGTAAATAACAATTATACAAAGAAATATGTTTCACATGAAAATCGAAGCTCTTGCTATACGTCATATACACATTTATAGCAGTCTGTCAAGAGATTTTGTTCTATGAAAGAAAAATGTCAAGGGAGATTCTCCTTTTTAAGTGTATACATATGTATGTAACTTGAGAATAGTAGTAAAACTCCCATTCTCGAGTGTTTAAGAAAGTTAATAGGCTATATTATTTATCAGGCCAGCACATTGAACATTTTTATATCCAACAAGAGTATTATGTAAATGTATTTGTGATTGCTAGTTTCAATGTCGGTATCTTTAAACTCAATGCAGCTAAAAATTTGTGATAAATTTAGGGTTAACTGACCCTAGATTTGTGGAAGAAATCTGTCCTCTAAAATGAAATCTTTACTAACAAAATCAGCAAATTAAATATTGATTTACTTAGACATAATAAATAAGGTATGTGGATTTCGTTAGAAATTTATTTAAGTGTAATACGCTCGGTATATAAATAAAAAAATGTATTTGACAGGTGGCAACATTGATTCATTTCCAGCGACAGAGGACTGGGACAATGAGGAGTGGTCCGGCTCACTGTCAGACACAAAGGTATTGTAACATCCATTGTGGACTAGAACAATAGAATTAATCTATTTTTTTAAACTATTTTAAGGATACTTATTATTATTACACATACAAATTTTATCAGTCATAAAAACGTCACGAATGATACTTATATTTTGCTGGTAATATATGATGTCACTTTTACCTATAGTTGTTAGGTTTCTTTTTGCCTTTGTGGCGTGTGGCATAGCGTCTGACTGTAAAGGCGACTGTTACAGGTTCAATTTCACACCAAGGAATAAATTATTTTAATTTCTTCCCTTCGTTTCGACACAAAGCGCGGCATTGAGTTCCGCAACTCAACAACACACCCTAGGGAACAGTGTGCTTTTAGATACTCTGTCCCCATGGCCCAATTTTCTATACATTGTGTGTTGAGTTGCGGAACTCAATGCCGCGCTTTGTGTCGAAACGAAGGGAAGAAATTAAAATAATTTATTCCTTGGTGTGAAATTGAACCTGTAACAGTCGCCTTTACAGTCAGACGCTATGCCACACGCCACAAATTGCCTCGCCTTTGCCTATTCAACTAAATGTGGAAAACAGTGAAACTACACCACTAAACAAATAAATATAAATAATAACAAGATGTATAATTAACATGTTCAGGTATTCACGCCCAGTGTTAACGTCCAGAACGCCGTCACGGAGAATGAAATACCGCAAGTGTCTGCTACGGTTAGTATAATATAAGAGATAATTATTATTACTTAATAAGATCTTTGATTTTCGCGATTATTACACATTTTGAATGAAACTATTTAGTGTTAGATTAGGTTGTTTCTGAGGTGGGGTGACAGACAAATGGCATCACAATCTACCCCCATAACTTCATCATTGAGCATTGCTTGCGTCTCTAGAGCGGTATTTCAGACACTGAAAACATAGCCTATAAATATTATATTATCCCTGTATGCCCATCTTTATTAGGGTGGTGGGACGTCACAGACAAGATATTGATGGATTCAGTGTGTTTTAAAAATGTTTTTTTTATTTTTACCTATATTTTAATTATACTAAGTTAAAATTAATAATTAATATTGTGAAACTTTCTTATTTATGGATAATTATTATTAATGTAAAAAATAGTGACACTTAAAGTTTTTAAACATAAAGTAAACAGTAAAGAGAAGATTTTTTTATATAATTAATGTATTTGTATAATACATGTAATGCATTAACTACAGGAGGACTGGGAATGCGGGAACGAGGCGAATGGCCCTCGAGAACCGCATATACCCACGTACACGTATCACAATACCCAACAGCACATACCGGTATGTATATAAGTATAATAATATAATACAATTGCTTATCCCTCCTGGGTCAGTAAAAATAAATAATCTTAGTGTACACATCACAACCACTCCACCCCTACCCCAATGCATACATATACATTTTTATGTATGTATATGCATTTTTCTTTTAATAACTTAACACACAACTTCAACCTTATTGACACAGTATTCCATATTGAGTATAGCAGAAAGAATCTTAAACATCATTACGAACAAAACAAACTTCTTTTAAATAGAACAAATACAGTCTTTGATTCTGTTTTTGATGATATTGGGTGTTTTCTGCTCAGTATTGTGATTGCTCACTTTCCTCCGATTTTGGAATGTTTGCATCATTCTCATCAAGCCATTCCACATATTGGTGCTCTAAATTTTGTATAATGCATTACTATTACTAACTGTATATTTTATACTTTTGAAACTACACTTGAACAATTGTATAGTAGTAGGTATAATTTAGATTTATTAATTTGAAACAACATCTTAAACAATTATTTTTTTAGCGCAAGTAGATCAACGATAACATAAACGTTAACTTGGTTTGCTTACAACGCAAGTCAACGTGACAAGCTGTAACTTGTCACGTTATAAGACGTCAAATCGTCAATCGTACCTAAGCAACAAAAAAAAATATATCAGAATAGCGCGCGGTAATTCCCTTGCTTGCATCTACGCAAATATCTCAACATATTAATTATTTGTGGGAATTCCCGAATTTGCGTTTGCTTTTCTTGCATAGACAATGTGTGGGTTGCCATTGGAGTGTTCCTTATATGATAATATTAATTACTATTTTTAAATAATGTATTAACATATTATTTGTTGATAAAAAGTTAGTAAAAGTTTTTATAATTTAAAAGAAAAGTTTTAATTATTAAATATTTGTCATTCTAAATTATGCCTTAACTCTATCATATAGAACTATAATTTAGTAATAGTCATATACTATTCGGAAAATATATTACTTTATATTTTTCGAAACAAAAACATTAGTACGGATTTCTTGCTTGACCTTGAATTATATATTAATTTGAGATGAACTTTGTTGCATGTTCATTCTGTTTGTTTTATTTTATGTATTTGTTTGTTCAATTAAGTAAATAAATGTTTGTTTTAGTTTAGTGTTATTAAGTTTAGATTTTATTTCCGTAAAAGGTTTGTGTTATTTCTGCTAAATGGATATATTTAATTAATATATTATACCATAAAACTAATAGTTCTATAACGTCTACAAAATATAGCCTATTGCTATTTGCAAACACTGCTGGGTGGCATATGTTTTAAAAAATAAATAACTTAATTAAAGTCTTTTGTGCGTCAATTGTTTTAGTTTTTGTCGTTTTTTCATACTTCTCTATATTTCCTAATGCGTAATTGTGCACAATAAATTGTAAATAAATAAATAAACTTCTTTGGGGGAGTTCTTAATGACATACGGGTCTAAATTGGATAATCATCATTAAGACCCACATGTCAACAACACCTCTCCGCTCCCCTATAACGCTCACGTAACTTGAACTTGAACAACCCCTAATATATAATTATTTTTATTTCAGCAAATGTCTGGAGCGACGAACGCAGTCCCGCCCGCCAAGAGTGAACCTGAAGTATACCATCAGCAACATCATCAGGTAAAATTTACATACTTCACACTGGCGTATCTCCCTGTTTAGTGTGGGGATCGAGCCCTATATCATGGCGGAATTCTTAACATATACTGTCCCACTGTGCCACCAGATAAAATATTACTTTAATAATAAATAGTTGTTATACTTTCCAGCCAATGGGCATGTCGGGTAGTTTAAGTGCCGCCCAGTCACAATACCTGTCCCAGCTCACACAGCAAGCTCAACGGCATGATAATAGTATGTGTTTTGATTTTTATTTATATTTCATCTTTATTATTAAGCATTAAGATTATAAATAATGATAATGCTAGCTCTTTTTAATGAGATGATAATGTTACTAACTTAAGTGCAATCATGACTCCAAAATCCTACTATAAATTATGAAAGTGTTTTATAGGAGAATTTAAAACTGTGTCCATGAAATTCAAATTACTAAGCCTGTTATAGATGAATTAAAATATTTTTAATTTTTATTTCTAGGTGTATATACAAGTAACTACGGCGTGTACGGCACTTCGGATATCTCGACGCAGCGAAAACCTCAGAGAGTGCGGGTACCGCCGCCTTCTAAGGTGGTTATATTTTTTATTGTATTTCTTAAATGATATTAGATAAATATTTGGAAATGTGTAAAACCTTAACCTAGTGGTATTTGAATCCTCGGTTTTAGCTTACCTTTCTGGTGCGTGTCGTAAAAAAACCTTTTTGGAAATAATGTTCATTTGGCAACAGGCAATATTTGTTAATTATTTTAACATTTTTTTCAATTTTATTTATATACACTTAAGAACGGAAAAATATATCAGAAATTACTAGCTGTGTCCTTGGGTTAAAAAAATAATAAAAGTTGCGTAATATACAGGTGGAAGCGTCAGCGTTACGGGAATAGCATATAGGGTAAAATACCCATACCTAAAGAAATTAATCGACATACTTCAACAGTTTAGACGTAGGATATTTTTTTCATTTCACGATGCTTATTCATACCTGTATTTCGTGTGACGCAGTTACGCATAGATACCAATAACGTAATCACTTACTACTTCAAAAATACTACTAAAGGTCAAACATCTTTGAACTTTGAGAGGCCGTCGTGGCGCAGCGGCACAAGGGTGTGACTGTAATGCGTCGGTTGTGCGTTCGATCCCCACTCGAGGAAGTGAAATATTTATTTATGTTTCAATATAATAATATTTCAATTTCTTCGCTCTGGTGTCGAGGCAAAGCGCAGCGTTGAGTTTTGCCACTCAACACGCAATGCCTCCAGAATTCGGCAGAAAGTGGGGAACGGAGTGTCTTAACACTAAGTTCCCTTAACCTACTCTGCTGTATGCGGGATACAGCGTGAAGCTGATTTATTTTTATTTTTTTAACTTTGAACTTATTCGCCAATACCTACGACTATTTCGGATTGAGGCGTGTGTGGCAGTGTCCCTTTGATAGGTTCATGTGTGCGTGCGTCGTCCTCAACAACTGGCGTTTTAGTTTACAACGATAATTTTATTTGTTTGAAAAAAAACTTGAATTTTTGGTAAAAAAATAAATAAATAACTGTATTAGGCTTTTATAGAATACTTAAAATTGTGCTTTTATTTAAAGTGGTGCTGACAAAAACACCGTATATTTGTTTAATTACCTAAATAAATAAAAAAAAATTACACATCCGCAGATACCGTCGTCGGCAGTAGAAATGCCGGGTGGTACAGACTCGACTGGCGCAATGTTCCTAGACGTGCAGTTCGGCGCCTTAGAACCGGAAGCGATAGATGCACACCCATCCCACCCCGTCCACCCCGCGAGTCCGCTTGCCCAGCCTGCGTCGCAACCGTCCACGCCTGTTCCGGTTAAGGTGAGTAGATAAAAAAACCAAAAAATGTTAGTGAACTACTATCATTTTATATTATTAGCCACACATATGCGGCTTCGCCCACTTATTTTATCCAAATTATATCAAATATTGATTCTATAAGCTATATTCACTGTAAAGTTTCATCTAAATTCCTCCAGCAGTTTTGGGTTAAAATGGAAGAAACATCCATCCTTACAAACTTTTAAATTTATAATTTAATATAGTACAATTTCTTAATTTTTTCAAATATAAGAACACTTTTAATCATGTTTTTTTTTGTTAAATATAGCAAGTCACGTCACAACCTGAACCGGCACCCGCATCGTCAAGCCACGAGACAACGACTGAACCACCCAGTAGCTACCCTAATGCTAATAGTATGGTGAGTTATTTTTTAGTTATTATTTATTTACAAGTTTTACCCGTGACTTTGATCTTTTTGATCGGACTGTAGGCAGCGCAAGGAAATAAAAATGAGTCACATTTCTACCACTCACACCACGACGACCTCAAACGTAAATAAAATTCCATTATTTCCATTCATTTTGGAATTGTTCCTGCATAGTTATCAAGGATTTACATGAAAAATTACCGGGCAGGATAGTTAGTAGTTTTCATGTTGTTATGGTGAAACTGCATTGGCTTGTTGTGAATATTATTTATTTTGTCTTGTCTGTAAACGCTACGGTTGTTGGTTTGATTTACACTCGAGACTACGAATTATTTTCATTTTGTTGTTCTGACAACAACACAATCCCAATAACTAAATAAATAACATATAATCTTGTTCAGGCATTTTTTAAATCTGTTTTTACTTTTTTTACAGTTAAATGAGAGCTTATCAGTAGTAGACACGACGGCGACGAGTCAGCCCGGCCCAACAGAATCACCAGTCTCAAATAGTACTTGTAAGTGCCAATTTAATTATTTATAATTTTTTTAACGTTGCGTTTGCTACTCAAAATTTAATTTTATTATTTAAAATTGAAAACTGCTGAAAATATACAAGTGCTTATGTTTATTTTTGCCTAATTTTGTATGAAGTTCAAGACGCTATCAAAAAAATAACGAAATTGGTATGAATAGAGCTTAGATGTCCGAGTCTGACTTACACTTGACAGGTTTTCTTATTGTCTACTAGTTTTACTATTCTACTTTTGTAAAACAATTATGAATAATTACAAAAATGTACTTAGTTTTCAAAGAATTAAAACTCTGTGGAAAGTGGAGAACAGAGTGCATAAGGTTCCCTCTGCCTACTTGCTGTGTGCGGGATACAACATTAAGCTGATTGATTTATTTAATTTTGTGTCTTTCCAGCACAAGACAAACTATCTGCATCAATAAAGCAGCTAGGCGTGTCCTCAGTATCCGCAGTGTCGGCAGTGTCGGGCGTGACAAGCGTGACGGGTGTACCGGGAGTGCCGGGTGTGTCAGGCGTTTCGGGAGTTTCGAACGTGTCCAGTGTATCGAGTGTCGATGCTCCGCCGCAGGCTCATCATCATTATGCTCATCATAGGCCTAAGGTTAAATTAACTTTATTTATTATAATTGAATTAAGGTTAAGTCACACTCAAAACAGTTATTTAGAACACGCTTATTAATTAATGGTTATAGTTGGAAAAATCTATTTCTTCTATTATTAATACTTTTTTTGAACGTAGTGGGATTTGATCCCGCGCATCTTGTAAACCGCCCAAGCGCTCTGACCAACTAAGCCATACGTTCTCATCAAAGCTACGTCGAAATTCTTATACGCTTATTAGAACTTATTTATAGTGCAGTGAGACAGTGTCTAACTGTAAACGCAATAGCTGTAGGTTCGATCCCTTTCGTTGTAATATGTTATTTTTAATTTCTCCACTATTTTAGACAAAGCGCGGCGTTGAGTTCCGCCATTTAATTCCCTACACTAGGTTGTCTCTGTATACCTGCTGGTGGGAAGCTATTTTAAAATATATTATTAGTATTACTAATAATATAAAAACACATTTTTTAACAGACGGTAGGGCAACAGAATGTTTATGCGGCTCATCACGCAGTGTCACATCATCCGCCTGTCTACAGTCCCAATGTATATGCACAACAGGTAGCATTTTTAATAATGATGTTTATAATAGATAATACAGTACGGAAGATGTGTCGTGGCCGAATTGAAGTTAAGATTTTTGAACTTTTGCGCATTGGTCACTTAGAAAGAACATAATGAATAGCATAGCAAAGATAAAAAAAATCTACAGCAGGGCTGCCACGGCTCATAGATCGTACTTGTAACTTTTTTAAGTCGAAAATTGGTCGTAAGGTCAGGAACGGAGTGTTTTAAATACTGGTTTCACTCCGCGTACCCTGCAATATGTGGGAAGAAGCTTGAAGTTATTGGTCAAGCAATATTCTTTCATTAGGTTTATATCCCCCTACTCCGCAATATATTGAAATTAAATGAAATGTCTTAAACAATTAAAAAAACCGCTCGGCGCTAGATCGATTCGATATGTTTTGTCGTTATCGAGTAATACCGGAGCTAGATAACATGGCTTCGCATCTTATCCTTGTGGGTGACTTTGTTTCGGGCTGGATGGATGTGATTTAGTCATACATATGTTTTTTTTTTTCATTTTAGTTTTTATATATTATTTAGCTTTTTTATACGAGTAGAACGCTAAAGAAAGTAATTTTGTAAAAAAATTGTGGTGTAATTTTAATGTAATGATAATTGCTATATTATTATATAAAGTACAATATGGAACTACTGTCCAGAAGGAAAATGTTGTGTATCAGTCTTTTCCTTACATATTGTGCCACTTTGTGTAATTAAAGAGACTAATAAAGGGATCTTGGAACAGAATCGTTCCATAAGAACATTCTCATATTTTAAAAAATAATGTGTCATTAAATTGTTTCTATGGTATTATGAACTAAAAAATCAAGTCAGCTTCACGCTGTATCCCGCACATAGCAAGGTAGGCAGAGGTAACCTAGTGTTAAGAAATTCCGCCGAATTCTGGCGGAACTTAACACCGCGCTTCGACTCGACACCAGAGCGAAGAAATGAAAATCTGGCCAACTGGCTGATTATGATAACTGCTTAACTACTTAAATTTCAAATAATATATACTTAACAATCTTTTTACTTCCTTCTTGCCATATAGTATTTCAGAAACTTTTTTAGAATGTTTGATTGTAACGTCAATAGATATATATATATATATTCTTTTAATATAAAACTAAGTTTTTTTAATTTTTCGTTTTATTTATATATTTTATTTTTGTTCTTTTTTTTTTTTCAAGGTGAATTCAACGAATGCATCGTTAACGGGAGCGTCGCTGGCGAACGCGTACCCATCGAGCGTGACGTTGACACAGTACCAACCAATTATTAATTCATATCAGGTACGATTTTTTTTATAATTTGTTTTTAGGCAGAGAGAACCTAGTGTTAAGACACTCCGTTACCGGGTCGGTAACTACATCTAAATCATTCCGACATTTCGTGTTAAATGACGGAATTCAACGCTGTGCTCTATTTTGTTGCAAAAAGGGCCGTCGCTCAATGTCACAAATGTATGACTGTAAACACGACATTTGGATCTCCCACTTAAGGTAATTAATCTGATTAATATTTTCATTTCCATCCTGCGACCTGGTAACAAGGCAAAGCGAGTGTTGAATTTTGCCACTCAACTTGCAATACCTCAAAAAATTCGGTGGTATGTGGGGAAAACAGAATATCTTAACCCTAAATTACTCTGCCGACCCTGCTCTATGCGGGGTACAGCGTGAAGCTAAAATAAATACATAACCTATATACTTGCCAGCAACAGACCCCAGTGTCGTCGACGGTGTCCGGCGTGTCCGCGTACGGAGGATCCGCGTTATACACAGCGCCGTATTCCGCCGCGCACCCACACCACTACCACCACCACCCGCCCAAGCACCAACATAAGGACGCTCAGGTATTAAAAACATGTTGGGGCTTACAAGACATTCCGTTGTATCCGAAATGTCGAAGAGCCGTGGATGCCCTGAGATTAGGCTTTCTGACAACAAAGTTAAATAAATCCTAAAATTAAATTTTCGCAGCCATTAACAGCTAACATCAGGACAGCCACGACTTTTCGTTAGACATTTATGGTAAACCATCTGTAGATTAGGGCACTGCGGGGTATAGTAATAAGGGCACTTGGTACGACACTAGGTACGCAACCGGCGCCCGCGCAGGTGTCAACTGTCCTTCTGACAGCTTCACTGCTATCAATCTTTCAAGACCGCGCATATGTTCATTTTAGTACAACACATAGCCTAGACTGATCATGGATAGACGGACCACACATTGAATGTACAAAAATTATGTTAACTGAATATACGTTTAAGAGTTGCATTGGTAAAATCCGTTGACTACCATTGCCTGGGTCAGTGACAGTTGACGAGGAGCACCGTGAAGGAGGTTCCGTTATAACCCATTGTACCCATAGTACAGCACGGTTGACGACTCGTGACCGCCTTGAAGTTAGAGGCATTCTTAACTTTTGCGGATTGTTCTCTCGGAAGGCAAATAATCAAAAGTAAGAAAAAACATAAAATCATATGTGTTGCTGAGCCGTGTACAGCTAACTTAAGGGCGGGCTGACTCATCGACCATACTTTACTACCAACTAAATCCCACTATACAGATGGAAGTAAAATATTTCAAGCTCATATGTTATCCGCAATGAAGAGATACACAGAATGGGACGTACTAGCGAAGATGTCACAGAAACGTCATATTAGTCAAAATAAATAATTTCAACCATAATTCTCTAACATGTTACTTTCTTTTATTTGTACAGTACGACAATTCAGTAGCATCAAGTAACAGTTTAACAAGTACATCCACGACACAGTCAAATCAGACGACGGCCAAAGTTGCGACGACGACAGGTATGTATATAATTTATAAATAAATACGTTATTTATATAATTTATTTTTATTGTATTAGTATATTTGTAGCTTCAAACTTTTTGGTAACGCAATGTGTTTTAAAGTATCCTATTGAGTATGCTGATAGTAAAAACTTGCTATTTTCTTATGTTTAAAGTAAACTGAATGATCACATTAGGGATAAATATCGTAAAATAAAAATAAATAAATATTAAGAAGTGACGTATATTAATAAATTTACTTATTTTTTACTCAACATAATACATAAATAACAATTTTAATTTCCTCATGTTTTTAAATCTGGCTATTATTTTATTGTATAACTGTATGCTCACTTTTGTAGTATTATAAATGTCATGATAACATAATATTGGTATAGAGTAAATACACGAGTTGTGGCCGTCTTGAAGTACTTGAAGAACTGTATATTTGATTTCAGAATTTCACACAGGATACACCTGCACATAGCAGGGTAGGCAGACCTTGGAACCTAATGTTAAGACACTTCTGTTCCCCACTTTCAGCCGAATTCTGAGGGCATTGCGTGTTAAGAGGTGGAACTCAACGAATTGCTTTGCCTAAATATGAAAATATTAAGTATCTCATTACATCCTGTGGGAATGGAATCCACGACCATCGCATATACAGTCGCGCCTGACTAAACTGCCTCATTTTGTTTACTTTCCACCTACCCCAACAGTGAACACGGGAACAGTAAACGCAGGCACGGGTTCAGTGACTTCGTCGAACACCACGTCAGGTGCGGTGGCGGGCAATAGTGCGGGCGGCAACGTGAGCGCCAACGCGGCAGCGGGGTCGGGTGCGGGCGCAGGAGCGGGCGTCAACGCGGGCTACGCAAGCGGTGCGCTGTACGGGGGCGCGTACGCGTACGATGAACAGCTTATGAGAAGTGGACTACCTCATCATATGGTGAGTGTCTAATACTTGTTAGTTACGTAGTGGTTGCATTGCATAGGCGGGGGCGGGCGTGGCGGTCTGTGTGGAGGCGCAAAGGCGCGATAATAAACAGCTTATGAGCAGTATACTTCTCTGTGATACTACGGTGAGTGTTTGTAGTATGGTTTTGTGGTATAGGCGTTAGCGGATACGATACGCCTATTACGAAAAATTGATGCAGACTGGAATCCCACATATGCTCTGTGCTTGTTATTAGGTCGTAGTTGTATGGTGTATACAACAGCGACGACGAATAGATATTGAATATTCTTTTTCACTTAAAAAAAATATAATCTTTTCGTAATTCCCATATTTCAGACAACACTAGATCGAAGCTATAAGAAGGCTGGCTCAGGGGCACAACATCCTTACATGTATATGTTTTTGTGCTGTGCGTAGTTTGTGTTTTAACACCAGGTTCCCCTTGCCTACCCTGGTATATGCGGAATAAATATATATTTTTAAATTATAATTTTAAAATAGTAGAATAAATAGTTTCAGTATTTTTACAGTAAATGAAATATAAACAATTTAATATTATTTTCTAGGGTGGCTACTACGAAGTGGGTTATAGCGCGCGGGAAGGCACGTTCGGTCTGGGAGCGGGAGAGAGGTTCGGCAGGACCGACGCTGCGTCTCCACAACAGGTAAAGATTATTTTTATATTCATGTTTTGTGGGATTTGATCCTGTTGTATTTGCTGTGGTGTGTTATGTACACAAAAATATTTGCCTAAATGTATTACATCTATATCTATACTTACAATAAAATCGTAACGGATTGATGTCTGTACATGGAAGAAAAATAAGAAAAAAATGTTATTGGGGGCATTTATTAATGTAATAGAACCCAAAACAATGATTTTTTAAATGTCTGTTTGTTTATGCTTATCTCAGAAATGGCTTAACCGATTTATATTTATTGCAGTTCTCACTATTGGATTCTAGCAAGCTTCATTTAATATTTAGTGTTTGTCTTATTTCAATCTGTTCATAAATAAAATTATAAAGGGTTCCATGCGCCAATATTGCTACAAAGTAAGTTTTTAGAGAATTGGCTAAAATTTTAGCTCTAAATGTGTGGATATTGTCTTTAAAATGCGATCACGATAGTAATTGAGATGAGAAAATAAATAATTGTGTTGTACAAACGGGCGAAGCCACGCGGCGGCCACTAGTCTTTTAATATAATACTTTGGTTAAAAACGTCCTTTTAACCTCTTTGGTTACGGAGCCCTAATAATCCTATCACTATGGCTCGTATTTATAAAAAAGTCAACTTTGAGACCGATCTTGATATGCCGTTTTCATTTATGCATACGTATAATATACGTTTATATTCCGTCATTACTGAAAGTACCACTGGTCCCGTATAATAAATATGTTGAATTATTTGTACTGTGTCTTTACCTTTGTGTAACGGTAACGGTAACCTAACTTGTGACTTTAAAGATATTATTATAAATTTAATTATTACAATACTTATATTAACAGGTGCCAGCAGCGCTACCCCCCGGCTATGCATACTTCTACCAGCCACCACCCACCACATACCAATATGGCGTTTATCCTACAGCTGTAAGTAATTGCATGCACCTTTTTATATCTAAAATACATTCTTTCTCATTATGAAATATATTACGATAATACTTCACTCTTAAGTATTAAATTGACAAGTTCTTTTATAATAATTACTACTAAAACGAAAAAATCGATTTATATAGTTATACCAATACCAATTTTTATACCATACACACTTCAATAATAAAACAAATCAAAATGTACGATATTTTTACCTTGCTTAATTGATAACAATATTTTTTTAATTTTTAACAATATTTTTTTATTAATAAAAACATCCTTCTTTTTCAGTACGGAGGCGGGTCAAGTGTAGGCGGCGTAGGCGGTGTAGGCGGAGTGGGAGGCGTAGGTGGCGTAGGTGTGAGTGGTGTCACGGGTGGAGGCAAAGTGTCCGCCTACTCGCAGCAACAGCCGCCTTACGATGCACAGGATTCCTACAAGAGTGGTAGGTGTCATATATTTTTTCTAACACCTAAAAATATAGGCGTCTTACGTTATATAAGTTGCGTAGGCGTCGTAGGCGTAGTGCCGTGGGCGTTGCAGTTGTAGTGTACACTATGACTGCGAGGCAGTGTAGGTAGTGTAGGCGACGTAGACGGTGCTAGTGGCGTAGGCGTGTCGGCAGTATAGGTCCAATAGGCATCGTAGGTGTGAGTGGAGTCACGGGCGGAGGTAAAGTGACGGCCACCTAGAATTTTTATTATTTTACGCAAAGCGCGGCGTTGAGTTCTGCCATTCAACACGAAATACCTCCATATTTTGGCAGAAAGTGGGGAACGGCGTGTCTTAACACTAGGTTCCCTCTGCATATACCCTGCTGTGTGCGGGACACTGCGTGAAGCTGATTTCATTTTTTTTGATTTAATTATTTGGTTTTGCAATGTAGAATAATATGCTTTTGCACAAAAAATATACTTTTATACGTGTTTTTTCTTTGTTACATATATGTTTTATTATGTAAATCAAAATTATATATTAATAAACTTATAATAAACTTAATTTATCACCATGTACAGATTTTTAGATTATAGTTATCTTAATATAGTTTAGCTATGCAGTTGTTTGTATAGTCTTCAATTTTGTAATGATATAAAAGTATGTTCTTAAGTTTTTTTTCGTTAACTAAATAGTAGTAGCTTAAAGGAAATTTCAAAATTATACAATTTACTGCTATTAATTAATATAACATTTTTATATTTCCCAGCGGGCCCATACACGGCGAACGCTAACAAAGCAGCCGGCGGTGCTTCCGCTGATCTCTCAAACGCAATGTATGCTAAGACACATGTGGCGCTTAATAAAGTTAATGTGAGTTCAATATTTAAATATTTATATATATTGGAACACGCGCGTGATAACAAACGCGATCGTTGTGGGTTCGATTCCCACTAGGTGGGATGAAGCGTTTTCGTTTCCACGCTCTTGTAACAAGACAAGGTGTGGCGTGGTGAAATTCAAATGTTGTAAATTTTGCATAAAAAGTATCGGGAATGGAGTGTCTTAACACTTCGTACTCTTTGCCTACCTTGCTATATGCAGTAAACAGCGTGACGCTATAAAAGTATAAAATAAGTACATAAATAATATGCATAAGATATTTAAAACAGAATTATAAATATGTATTATGATATGGAAAACAGAATGTCTTATATATTATATTATTTGCATTTGGGAGATTGGTGTTCTAGTTAGTGGTATGGTGTTTTTTTTTGTTTGTGGCATGCGTTTGTATTTGATATTTTTTTTATTTGAAGGGGGCCAAATTAAAAAAAGTAATCAAGATAAGTCAGTATTATCTAATTTTTGATTATTTGAGTTTGCCAAGTAAACCATAATAATTGAAAATAATGAAAGGATCAATGCAAGAAATGGTAAACTGCGTAATCATGCTGCATGCATGAGGTCCTATTAAAAAAACATACAAACTACAACACTAATTAATTATCCTCTTAGGTATAAAACCTGCCTAAAACCTATAATATAAATAATTGTTCGATCCCCACTCGAGGAAGTGAAATATTTATCTACATTTATATTTCTATTTCTTTGCTCTGGTGTCGAGGCAAAGCGCGGCGTTTTGTTCTGCCACTCAACACCTCCAGTCCAGAATGCCTCCAGAATTCGGAGAAAGTGGGGAACGCAGTGTCTTAACACTAGGTTTCCTCTGCCTACCCTGCTGGATACAACGTAAAGCTGATTTACATTTTTTAAAATAAATAATAACAAGTGGTCATTTGTTTGTGCAGAAATTGCAATTAATAGTTGTTGTTAAAATTTAATGGTCAATTGCAATTAAAATTTATCCAACTTTGGTCTTGCTTGACTGGCTCCCAATAGAATACACAGATCTTCAGGAGAGTAGGTCTCAGATGTGGGCGCGAGCCGCCATCGTTTCCTCCTATGAATGCTGGGGAGTGGAGATAAAAGAGAAGAAGAGCTTGTTAGTTAGCAATAATAATTGAATCCGCAGAGCTACGAGAAGGCGGGTTTCCACAGCGGCACGCCGCCCCCCTTCGGCGCGGGTTCGCACCTCTACATCACGGCGCCTCCGCACCACCACCCGCACCACCACGCGCCACAGCACCAGGTATGTGTACGCGCAGACACCAGCATGGGACACTGTCACATTAGAGATGTTCATTGGTTTTTTTACCTGATATGGGGATGTTAGCATGGGTATTGTTGTGGATACAGTGGCTGTTTACTTTTTATTTATTTTTTTAAATGTATTGAAATAAGGTTGGGATATTTGAGATATTTTAATATTCAAGTAGTAATTTTTCAAGTTGTCATTCATATATTATATATGTATGAATGAAAACGGCATCTCAATATCGATCTCAGACTTGAGAGCTATTTATAAATAAATACGGGCCTAGAACACTAAGCAGAGAAGCAGAATTATTAATTTAATTTAAATATAATTATTGCTATCAATGACATTATGGGACACTGCTAATATTTTTTACTACATGATTTTAAACATTGATGTGTTTTATATCAACACACATATGCCTAAAATAAGTTTAAAATATAAATGTAACACTTCGAGTAGATGGCAGGAAAAAATCGGTCAATAAATTTTTAAATAGATTAAGAAAAATATAAACCACGTGCTTGTACTGATTAGTTAAAATAATGAAGAAAAACACTACAGTAGTTTATGGTCATCGGAAAACTACAACCTGACAAAAATATTTTCATTTTAAATGTGTGAAAATCGCTAATATCAACGACCTTATTACACAATTGACGAGAGACACTATCATGGACACTCCCTTTAATACTACCACTGTAAATATTTATATATGTATAATACATTTATGTATATTTAATATTATAAAAATTCCATTATTAATTATCACTTTCAATAAAATATGTAATAAAAGATAATATTATCAATTTTATTAATTTGTGATTTTTTATGTTTGTTTATGATTTATTTATTTGATAATTTAATTACTTAATACTCAGTGTCGTCATTTTCATTTACGATTTCGTTACTTTTATTATTTAATTTTCATTTTATTATTAATTTATGTAAATTGGAATTTTTATTCTGGTAATAAAGATTTTACCCATTTTATATTTATTAATTAAGACACATGACACGACAACATAAGCACACAAAGACACATATATTATATATATATATATATATATATATATATTAATGAATATATAAATAATATAATTGCATGACACAATATATATTTACTAGTAAATTATATTTATATTATAATTTTAATTAAATTCTTAGAGTTTGCTTTCGTTTGTAGATGGATGGTCGGGTGAACAGTAGTCATAATAGGCGGGTAAGTTGTGTGTTTATTTTGCTGTATATGTTTGTTTTATATATATTTATATGTATATTTGTTTGTTTTATGTTTGTTTATGGTGGTAAAGCTAGAAGACAAAGTTCCTTCTGATATATAAAGATTATTTTAAATTATAATAGAAGCCTAAGTGAATGTCAAAGTTTGTTTTAAAAGTAATAAATGTGTAACAGTAAAAGAAGTTACTGCTTATTTGTTTGTATTTGTAAAATATTTGCTTGCTCGCTTTATCGTTTCTTTGTTTTGTAATATTATTTTATGTACTGATATTTTATTTACCCACCTTGATAATATTATGCATGTTTTTTTTTTAATATTGTTTATATATATATAATAATAATGCCTCATTATCTGTATATCAAGATCTAATCTGTATATCAAGATAATGATAAAAAAATTATAACGAAACATTTGGATGTTTCGAAACTAGGTTTATGGACTATTAATATTGGATTCACTTTACATACCTAACTAAAAATATATATTCTAAGATTTATTATAAAAAGAGGCTACTGACAAAACATTCTGTACCCAATTAATATTTTCATAAAAATTCAAGAAATAAAAACAATTTTATGATTTATCCCGTTAAGAGAGATGAGATGTGAGAATGTAGTGTCAACACACTCCATTGTCTGCTTCTGCCCTAATTCGATTGTGTGTTCTGTGGCGTAATTGAACATCGAGTTTCATTTTTAAATAACTAATAATGCTTTCATTTTGTTTATAGGAAAGCGCCTCTTCCGGCCGATCGGGTGCAGCTAAGCCGGCTGCAAGCAAGCCCACTTACTCGCAGTCGTACTGGGCGCCTAATTAACTTGGTGAGTATCAAAATATACTGTTGATAGGTTATATCTATCTATACATTTCATATAATTGTAACTGATATCTGTACATGAAAGAAATATGAGAGAACCTACCATTGGGTCATTTGTCAATGTAATAGAACACAAAACAATTGTTTTTTTTTTGTCTGTTTGTCTGTGCCTTTATACACAACAGTGTGCTAAGTTTTAGCTTCACATGTGATTATATAGATTAAAATATTATAATTATTGAACAGGGATCGAACAGACAATATGGAGACGTGTAAATACAACGCTCGACCTCTACTCAACTGCCGACGGTCGCCGCGTCATATACGACTTCCTCTGAACCACCCACTGTCATTGTCATAAACACGTATAAATACACATAAACACATATAAATACACATAAACAAGTATGAACACATACATATGTGTTTTGTAGCCGGCGCGTTAATCGTGTCAATTTGTATGGAAAATATTAATAAAAGTATTTGATAAAAATAATTAATTGATAGTGTGTATAGTTGTCGATTTTGTAAATGCTCTACTGAATACTTATTAATTAATATAAACGCGCGGGCGACGCCATTTTGTTTGCACTAGTGTTGTGTTTTATGTGTGTTTGTATGTTTGTAACTTTTTTTTAAGTTGTTTTAGCGACACACTGGCCCCCCATGTAATTTTTTTCTTATTTTTTTATTTCATTTAGCAATTAATATATATTATAGTACATATATACATAAACAGTACGTGTATCTATTAAAAAACGGAACTGATATTGTAAAATAAATAAAATAAAAGGTAATTGAATGTTTAAAAGCTATGTTAATAAAAGTGTATCATGTGTTTTTTTTATTATTATTATTAATATTAAATTCGTAGTGTATTTCCGATGCGTCGTATCGCAGCGCTCTTTAGTTAGTTAGTCGGGGGTTCGATTCTGCTGCGACGCGATGACAAGACTTTGTATAAGTCCACTCCGTTAGGGTACAATTGTTTTTTTTTATAAATAAATTAAATTAAACAGTAGTGCTACATTATTGTTAATAATATACAGATTTATATGAAATCTTCTATTATTGACATCATTATCTCTTTTATATATATGTATATGTAAGTGTATGATGCGCTATGCGCGTCAGTACTTGTATTTAGTTCTTTTTGTAATTATATATTATTAAATAAATAAAAAAACACTAAATGAATGGACAACGTATGTAGTTCGTTATTAGTAATGGTCTTTTTTATTGAGTCGAGTTGCGATTGATTGGAGTATGGGGAAATACACATATTGGAACAAGGTTTTGGATTTTTATTTAATGCCTTTGCATACTGATAATATTTTCTATATCATATTAATATAGCAAAGTGGGAATGTGGCTCCTGTGGGGCATTTAGCATTTCAGTTGAGTGCTTGATTTCAACTTGGCTTGGTCTTAAAAGGACAATATCTTCATATCACTTGTGTATTGTACATATTTGATTGTACAATTATATTTTCTTTTCAATAAAATTACTTAGTCCTTATAAGATATTTTTTGTCTTTTGTTCATTGAACTTGGGTTGGAAAGAAAAAATAATCATGTCTCAAAATCACAAGATAATTGAAACAAAGAGGAGAAAATATAAATAATATAAAAAAAATATCCATCTGTAAAATCATGTGTAATAAAGAATGAAAAATTATTATATGCTTAATTTTTACATAAAATGCATATTTAATAAATGAATAATCTAATTCCAAAAAAGTAAATATATTTTTTGTTATCAAGCTCTTATTTAATTTGGCCTTTTACTTAGTATATAGCATACATTATTCAATATATAAATGTAGATAGTTGTTCATATTAAGATAAAATTTGGAATTTTTCAATTTAACTTTTTCTCTTTTTCCCACACAGGTACATTAATTACAATTTAATTTTCATAAAATATTACGTTTTGGCTAACATTTCTGTGTAACTAGATATTTTAAAAGTTCTTATAATGGCCTAGTTCAATAAAGAATATTAAAATTTTGTTGTCATTACAAGTTATTAATTAAACGCTAATTGATGTCTCTGAGTACATCCCATGTACTCCACAATGAAGAGGAAAATTTTTCATGAAGAATATTTTTTTATGAATATAAATAACTTCATAAATGTATTGAAGCAGCTTCATCTACTATCCAATATAAAGAACCTTCAGGTTTTACTCTAGTAGCTGGCAGATCTTCATTGTCCTTCAAAATACGCTGAAAAACATTTATTTATAATTTAATAAATATAGCCTTTCATGGTGCAGTGTTCGACTGTGAACACAATGGTTGTTGGTTCAATTCTCACACATTGGAATATTTATATTTAAAATATTTACATTTTCCTGGTACGATAGATAATGTGAGGCATTGATGGGTGGCATACCAGCAAGAGAGCGGCTTTAAAAAAACAAACAATAAAAAATAGTAAATCCACAACTATTGTGTTTACACCCAGATGAAACAGAACACTATGTTCCCTTCTTCTAGCTTCCTCTGCCTACCCTGCTGTGTGCGAGATAAAGTGTGAAGCTAAAAAAAAAACAAAAAATCACAAATGAATGAATTGCAATACATAACTACTATGACTTAACAATATTTTTAAATTTATATTGAGATGTGCAATCATATTAGAAGATAATTACATTTGATAATATTGTAATAAAATATATATTTTTTGCTTCAGACTAACTTCTTTATCTACAAATAAATAATAGCTTAGACTAGTCAATAATAATAAAACAATAATTATTAATATTTCTAACTTGCAATAGTAAAACAAAACATAATAGACCGAAGATCAGGAAGACCTAGGTAAAGTATCAAGGCACCTAAGTTGCTAAACACTAGGTTTCCTCTGCCAACCCTACTATAAATTAAAAAAAAGGAAAACTGAATCAGTCACCTTTGCCATATCAGCTTTACCCGCCCCACTAATAGCAAAAATACAATTTCTTGCATAATCAATAACTTTGTAAGTCAAAGTAATTCTTGACGGTGGTGGTTTTGGGGAATCCATTATAGAGGCTACATTAAGACTTGCTTCCTTGAGTAAGCTATGGTTTGGGAATAATGAACATGTATGTCCATCTGGCCCCATACCCAGCAAGAGGAGGTCAAATTTGTAAATGTCACTATTGAACACATTTTTTAGTTTTTGGTCATAGTCTAGTGCTGCATCTTGAGCTGTAAATGATATTGAAAAATGTTAGTTTAATGTAAAATTGTTAATATAATAATTTATTATTATGAGTTATACCTATATACATATATTACCAAAAATAAAAGTTACAAAAAACATTTAGTATTAGAAATATAAAAGTTGTGAGGCAGATGAGGCTAATTAGCACAAGAAGGAACCAAATGGTGACAGTGTGTAATCACAATTTGAGAATGTGAAGATAAAAAAAGAAATAACTTACCTGATACTCCTTGTTTTATAGTTATAAACTGATCTCTTTTCAATTTAGTTTTGGGTATTAACATTTTATCGTAAGCACCAAATGTAGAGTCCTCACTATCTTCTGGAACCACTCTTTCATCGCAAAATGCAAGAACCCATTTGGACCAGTCCGTCTCCACTTGTGGTAGTCCTTCACACAAATATTTTACCACTGATCCACCTAATATTTGATTCATATCATTATTAATCATATTTTAATGTACTTTTTTAATTAAATTTGTCTCACGTATGCTTATAAATTAATAAATTATGGTAATATATAGAGTATATTCTTATATGATATTATAAACACAATCAAAAACTTCCAAGAACCCTACCTGAAAGACCGACGAAAAACTTTCCACGATTCAGTATGGCATCGTTAGAAATTTTCTCTATATACGAAGACAGCTTTTTAATTAGCTCTTGTTCGTCAGCCACTTTAATAATGGTCATATTTAAATTACTTATTGACTAACTACAAAGTTTTAAAGTTCACTAAAATTACTGTGTAATGACAGGAACAACCTTCAAACTTCAAATTCCAAGTTCAGATAAATTGTCAAGGTTATGTTTAAGAGCACGCAGAGTAATATAAATCAATAATTATGAAAATAAAAAGTCTTATTCGATTTTATAATCAAAATATATATTTTTAACATTTTATAAATTATTGACAATAGATTTTTTTATATACAATAGACTTCATTTACAAAAATGATATACTGCAGTTGAAAAAATTGAATGACTGATGAATGACATGAATTTTATTTAACAAAAAGATTTTAAAGATTGTAGTCTATATTTATCGTGTTTGAACTCTTATACTTCACTCATTCACATAAAAAAGAATATTCTTAGATCCAAATGCTAGAAATAAAATTTTATACCTATTTTTAAAAGATTTTCAAATAATTATTACTTATTTCTTTCAGTTTCAAAGTTTCCTGCATATTGCATGGTAAACAGGAGGAACCTAATGTAAAGATGCTCTCTTCTCAACATTTCATCGAATTATGGAGATATTGCCTGTTATGTAGCGAAACTCAGCGCCGCACTTTGCCTCGTTCCAGAGTGAAGACACTAAAATATGTAGTAATATTTCATTTCCTGGAGTGGGAATCGACCCACAACCAGTCGCGCTTACAGTCAGACGCTTGTGCCCCTGCGTCATGAATGGTCTCAAATATTAAATGTTAGTAAAAAAAAGTAGTGCTGTAACACTACTATTTTACGTAGCTATTTAATCTTTTTCACACATGATAATTATATTGTATCGTAGAATATACATAAGAATAGTTTTTAGAACATAACAAGCAACTTCTATGTATCAAAAAAGAAATAGGAAATATGAACGTCACAGGTAATTAAAAGTAAAAAGTTTGTCAGAAGTGGGATTCGAACCCACGCCCACAGAAGTGGACTGCGACCTGAACGCAGCGCCTTAGACCGCTCGGCCATCCTGACGTGTTTCGTTATATTGAAATTAATAATAACTAAGTGGAGTATCATTGGAAATATATATTACAAATTATTGACTTTAATATTTTTTAATTTTTTTAATTTTGAGAGTGTAAAATAAAATGTTAGGAGAATTTTGCTTCGGCTTGAGTTGGTACGAAAAAGTAAATAAAAAAATAACATACTTTAATTTTAAATATTCCTACCAGTTTTTCATTACAACAAATATTTAAATAATTAAAATTTTTATTCGCTATTTAAGTCATGAAGTTTAATAAAAAATATATTTGTTCAAGCGCTTTTCACCGATGGATGGCAGTGCTAAAATATCGAAATAAAATTTTAAAAACTTAATCTTCTCATCACTAGGTGGTGCTAAACATAAAACTAACCATTATTTGCTATGATTATAATATGCGATATACGAATTCACATGTATGAAAAAGTGAAAGTATTACCCAAAACGGGCACGTCGACCGCCAGCGGCCGGTTGTTGACCGTCAAAAGTATTCGCCATGACGTAATTCTAGTAATATCGATGACTGTACGCAAAACTTTTACTATTTACTATAGTATATAGGTATAGGTAGAAATTATCTAGGTGGGGTAGCGTGCGAGCTTTTCTTTCAGGTCAGCCCAGTCACAAGGGTGTGACTGTAACACGACAGTTGCGGATTCTATTGCTACTTAAGGATATTACTCAATATTTTCATTTCTTCGATCTGGCACCAAGGCAAAAGTCTGGCGTTGATTTCCGCCACTGAACACGTGACGGCTCGAAAAATTCAGCGGAAATTGGGGGATACATATAACGTTCTGTTCATTTAGCTATCTGTTATATTAATATCAATTAATATATAGGTGGCGAAAATAATCACCTTTTTGGAAAGTCGCGAATACTATTCAAATAATAAAATATTCGAAAATTATAATAAATATCACATTTTTATTAATAACACAATCAATAATGTTGTAGGTACGTAATAACTTCGTGTTTTTTTCTAGATTATACATTAATTACTAGTGATGTGCCACGAAAATGATATGTTAATAAAAGAACCTTGAACTATCGCCGAATTCATGATCGGCCCTGCCTATAGTGCCTAGTGTCTATAATTAGCATTGATAATGAGTTTGTAATAAAAATATCAGTTTTGTTATCTTTTATAAATAAGCTAGCTTTGACAAGCGGCTTCGCGCGCTCGATTTATTAGAAATAAATAAAAGTTAACAATACCACATAATCTAAGATTAATGGATAACTTTGAGGACAGATCTGTGGCTACACTCAACGCTGCGCTTTGCCTCGACACCAAAAAAGAAATGAAAATATTAAATATTTCAATTCTTCGAGTGGGAATCGATCCCACAACTGGTCGTGTTCACAGTCACACGCTTGGGCCCCGGCGTCACAACTGACTTCTAGATTCTAGTAGGTACTAACGAAGCCTTCGTGCACGGGACGTTAGTTTAAATAGTTAAAGCAACTTACACGTTAATTTTATGGTTCAAAAATTTATACCACAAATTGAAAAAGATTGTATACGCAACTAATTTCACAATTCTGCCCGTTGCTATACGGGACAGGGCAGACAACGGGAACTTAATGTTACAACATTCGGTTCTCACTTTCCTCCGAATTTTCGAGACATTCCATTTTGACTCACCTTCGCACTTTATATACCATTTACCAGAACGGGGCAGTCCACTGCGCCATTACAGCCTATAATTTAATTAATATGCATTTATTATAAAGATATATAATTAATAACAAAATCCCAGCATCCGTTTTAAAAGCTATTATCTATATCAAAATGAATGACCGTGTAATATATCAATATATTAATTCTGACCTACACTCGACAGTGCTTAACAAGTTACTTCAATTAGTTTGAAGTTTGACTTTAAAATCTATTATTTCGCCTCCAGGCTTGGCCTCGTCGTCGGGTCTTTTTAACATCTCTTTATACTTATATATACACCTATAATTAGTAAATCTGTGTGTAGAATCATTATTAATATTTAATTAAGAATACCCTCTTATATTATTAATATAATAATGTATTTAAATACTTATTAATATAATGTCTCTTAAATGGCAGCAGGTAGGTACGTATATAATATGCACACCAAGAAAACAATAGATTTACAGGTACGAAGGGTTACGAAGTGTTACTGTAAACGGGACAGGTCGATTCCCTCTCGAGGAAATATTTAATATTTTCATTTCTTTGCTCTGCTGTTGAAGCAAAGCGCGGTATTGAGTTCCGCCACTCAACACGCAACGCTTCGGAATTCGACGGAAAATGAGGATCGGAGTGTTTTAACACTGGGTTCCCTCTGCCTACCCTGCGGTGTGCGGGTTAAACCGTGAAGCTGAAAAAAATCTAATAGATATAAGTATATAATTAATTAAACAATGACGTGATGATAGTTGTAGGTTCAATATATAAACAGAAAACATACCTACGCTTAAAACATTCAAGTTACGTAACTGATTTAAAACTCGGGTCGCAAGTCTCAGGTACTCCCTTAAGCTCTTCGCAAAGATCAAATAATAAAAGGAAATATTACTGAAAAAAAAATTGAAGAAGTCGTAGTTGAAGATTCATTGTATTAAAAACATTCTGGGAACTAGGCGGAAGCGCGGCGTTGAGTTCCGTCACTCAAGAATATGGCGAAAAGTGAGAAATAAAAAAGAGAAATAAAGTCTTAATTGGAACAGGGTGTTTGAACACTAGATTCCCAGGTTCCCCCTGTATATCCTACTGGGTATGGAATAAAAACTGTGCGACTTATGATTGAACCAACATCCGATACTTACAATCCGATGCTATTCTTGAAGTAATTGTACAATAAAATATATTTTTTTCCTAAGCAAATTAAAATGTAAAACAAAGTATAAGCCCCATATCACCTCAGCTCATATGAGCTGTTGACTTTGACCCACATACTCGTATGTAACACTTTCTGCACTGGATTCAGGTATGACTACTTGTTCGGACTTTCGGCTGCACTTGTCTCGGTTAAACATTAAAAATATATAATTTAAAGTGTTGTTTGTATAATCAAAATTATAAGAATTGAAATTTATATTTTATAAGGAATTTTACCTGTGGCTTCGTCCGTATGTTCCAACGTCGTCGTACGTTCGTCGAAACAATTAATCCGAAGTAATAAAATCTTCAACAAAAAAGGATTATTTCAATTTGAACCACTAGCTTGTAGCGAGTTTAAGCAAAAATTATTATAGACTTAAAGAAATAGGATTTAATATGCAAAGTTTGAAATGCCTTTGCAATGAGCATTTTCAAAAAGCAATGCGTCCAAAATTTGGCTGAAACTGGTAAACGGAAGTCCTTTAATCCGAGCGTTTTAGCACAAGGTTCCCTCTGCCCACCCTGCTACGCGGAAAAAAACGTGAAGCTGTTTTTTTAAAACTATTCATGACGTATAACTAAACTATAGTTAATATTTGTTATTTAGGTACTGTATAACAATCAAGATTTTTACGCAATATTACCTCTTACACCGTTGTCTGACAAAGGTGAAAAAAAATCACAGATTATAAACAGACAGACCTAAAGACATATGTGACATATAACACGTTTGCAATGGCGGGCGTAGGTAGAAAAATAATTTATAAAAGCGATGTGATAAAGAATAAATTAAGGTTATCTTAATGCCATGGCGTCTATTAATTTAACTTAGCAGCTTACACCTACTTATTGCTTTGTTTTAAATTGTTATGTTAATAGAAGAGTACTTGTTACTATTCAAAGAGATGTTGGGCTATTTACTGCTGCACAGTAGGTTATCCTTTATTTATATACGCAATGGTTGCTATTTTTAGATATTGTTAATTTAGACAAAAAATGGAGACGGAGTGTCTTAACACTAGCTCCTCTCTGAGTATCGCGATGAGCGGGTTTAACACATGTAGACTACAATAAATATATGACAAATAAATATACATATATAAATAATATGAAGTGTTTTCAATTTCGAGGCCCGGCAAGGCACACTATCTAACATTTCAAGTCATTTGACTTGTTGAAAACACCTATACCTTGTTCATATTTTAAGCTTATATTTCTAGTTTATTTCTTAGAAATTTATTACGACTCGCACTTAGGTGGATTGTTTCTTTTACAATTCATTCATAATTTCACATACTTTTAATTAAAGTTAATTTAAATTACATTCTAGGTAATTAAAAATTGCCTTATATAGGAACATTCCATGATCGTAAGCTATGCATGGCCCAGGGCAACGGGTACGCAATTTGCTCAGGGTCAACATATTACTTATTATCTGTACTTATATTATATAAAATTCTTCAGTTACCAAGTTACTGACAGACATACTAAACTACTAGACTTAGAAAGTTGAAATGTTTTGAAATACCATGAAAATGGAAAAATATGAGGTTTTTCATTAGGACTAGTCTTAGTATATTTTTAAATTGGAGATAAATATTGTTCATCTCCATGAAAAATCGAAGAGCTCGAAAGGCTTAAATTGTAAATCAAAATGTAGTCTTTATATTAATTATTTTTATAACAGTAATTATTTTCCCAGAATTAGAATCGTCAGTATTTAGATTTTTTAGCTTTACAATCATCGTAAGAATTATTTAGAGTTAGAGTTAAGATATTGTGTTATTTATAAAAATAATCATTATTTCTGTATTCGTTTAAATTTAGCAGCGAAAGACACCATGAGTAGAAGGGTCGGCGACCACTACAAGGCTGACTTAAGGTTCAAATGTTCATATCATATATTAGTTTAGCATTTTCTCTAGAAGGTATTCGTAGGCACTGTTGGTAGATAAACAGAAAAAAAATGTATAATTCAATTTAATCAAACATTATTTTTATTTTTTGGCTCATTAATAGCGGGACATAATGTCTGAACACTAGGTTGTCACTAGTTCCCGCGCTCTACCCTGCTATGCACGGTGTATCCCGTGAAGCTAAAAAACAAAATAGTATTGAATGATATTGAAAATAGTTAATGGTTTATGTTTAAGTAATTAATTCGTATTTTTATTTTTTGCAGAAATACCTCCATAATTCAATTTCAGAAAGATATATTCTATCATTACTCTATATGCTATACATTACTTACTACAGTACATATTATTTGTAAACAACAGTTTTCTTTAAAGCGTGTGTTTTCACGTGCCCAGCTTAGTGCTCACGTAAGTCGACGCGCGTGTCGAAGTGCGTGCTTCTCTTATTTATTTAATTTTAAATATTAATTCATTATTTTTTTCAATTTCACGCTGTATTCCGCACATAGCAGAGTAGGCAGAGTGAACCTGACAATCTAGTGTTAAGACAATGCGTTCCCATTAAGACACTTTGCGTTCTTTTTTGATGTTATCCACTTTCTGAAATGAATCTTAATGAAATATTTAATATTTTATTTTCTCGCTTTGGTAACAAGGCAAAGCATAGAGATCCGCCAGTCGATTATGTCTTAACATTAGGTTCCTTCTGCTTACCCTACTATTTGCAGAATACATGCATGGTCTTTTTTACATACATAAATGCTTTATAACGTCTTGCTGGTGATATTTGCATGTTATTACAAACAGTTCACTGTTTTTTTTCAGTCACTCCGTATTCCCAACATGACAGTGTAGGCAGAGGACACGCAGGAACTTAGTGCTTAAGACACTTAAAACTGTCCACTCCTGTTAAGGCTCATCTAATTCTAGAGACAATGCCTGTTGAGTGTCGGAACTCAACGTCGCAAAAGTCATTATTGTATTTAATAAAGTCTCATTTTTATGTTTTTATTACTTTCTACAGCAAAGCTGGAAGCCTCTGGCACAGTTCGGAGCTCTTCGCCCAATGGTTCTCCAGCACCGTCTATACTGTGTTCTAGAAAGTCAACCGAGGTGCCGAAGTGCCTTTCCTTCCACTGACTCTTCCTTTAAAAAATCTGATAAATATATAAATTAAATAATGAAAAATAATAATTTTGCTGACGGTACTTTAAATAAATGCGTGCGTCGGAAGCAGGCGTGGCACGCGTGCACTCGTTCTAGACATACTCGTACGTATGTAACGTGTTGGTCGTTTAATGTGCCCTAAATATTATCATATCCTTTTACTTTACTGTATTATTGTGAAATAACTGAGCTAATAGTGACTAAGGAGTACTAATAAGAGATCTGTCTATTTCTCGAAGAAAGGGTCGTTGGTTCGATTTATTTAGTTTATTTTCCATGAAGTACCTGCAGTCTTGACACTACACGATCATGAACGGAAAGTACAATTTGCAAAAGTTGACAAAATTTAGTTCACTGACTGTAAATGTTTATTTCAGATTTTTTTCCTTTACAGATACTGCAAATATTGTAATACTGCAAGTATTCTAGGTCAACGAAGATTTGATGAAGGAACCCTAAAAATAAAACTTTTCTTGCAGGATTTTAGTCTCAAATTTCAAAAGTTGTTGGCCGAACTAATACAGTTTTGAAATGTACTACACCAAGTTGACAGGTATTAACCATTATCTATTTCATCAGAATCCAGTACATTCTTGGTTGAGAAAGTATTCGCAAATTCTCGCAATTCTCGCAAATTAAAATATTACTATAAATGTGTCTCAGTTATTGATTTGTTTCAAAATTACATATTGAAACGCCATCGTGATGCAATTGTATAATTTTTGAAAATAAATGTAGAGGTTGTGAGTTCTATTAAGAATCTTTAATATTGTAATCTATTAATTTTGCGGTTAATGTCAACCAGGCAACAAAAACCAACCCTTCTAATAAAATATTTACACACCCAGATTAGCACCAACTATAAAAACCTTCAGATTGGCACTGATTCCAAAATTTTTAAACAAATATAGATATAATATAAGTATCAACCATTTAAAGCAAAAAAAGCCCCACGCTGTTTCTTACATAACAAGATAGTCAGAACCTACTGTTAAGACATTCCGTTCCCCACTTTCTCGAATTTTCGAGATAATTCGTGCAGTGTGGCCGAACTCAACGTCGCGCTTTGTCTGTCAGACGAAGATAATGAAAAGAATATTAATTTAATCAATCCTCCTAGAAAAGAAAAATATACCACCTATTTCTTGTGCTATATAGTTCTTGTGCACGTGCTATATTTAATCTAAAACTAAATTTATATCATACAGTTGTAATAAATGTAATACATTAAGCTTTGCGGATTTACGCAGAGGTTAGAACGTTTGTGACCTACGTGGCTACGACGTCATTATTGAATAATACGAGCTTTTACTGCAGCTTATTGAACCTATTATAAATATTTTTTTCTTCACGTACCTTCATATATATAACGACATCGTGGCGTGGGGGCACAATGGTGTGACTGTAACGCTACGGTCACGGTTGTTCGATCCCCAGTCGAGGAAACAAAATATAAATTATTAATATTTTCATTCGCTTTGACACCAAGGTAAAAATCCCTTTATTCAGTTCCTCGTCCCACACTGAACGGGATACAGCGTGAAGGTTTTTTTATTGATTACATTTACATTAATGGTTTTATCGAGGTGTTTGTGAGTCAGTAGGATATGTGTTTTATATCTATATATAGATAGATTATATGATTTCATCTTAAATAAGGACGGATTTAATTAAAGACCCTGACACGATTGGCCATAAGCCAGGCTCAACGTGATGTGTGTAAATTATATTTTCTTTATACATGCTATTTTGTATTGCAGGATATTGTGAACCTACTACGACTTTGGATTTAGGGTATATATGAGATGGGAATACTTATTGAAGAATTGATTACTGTATTTTTGTTTAAGTTAATAATAAAATAGATGATAGATTATTATATTATCTAAAATAGAGATAGATTTTTTGTCTGGAATTTACTATGCAACTTTCTTAATTAAAGAGGGTTATTTTACAATGTTAAAGTTCCAGTTCCCTATATGCGAGATACAGCATGAAGCTTTTTTGTTTTATATCAAACAATAGTAAACAATGGTGTTGAGGTATTTCATATAAATATATGTTAAAACGTAAATAAGTTTTACCTTAAATAAGTTTATAAATGCAACATAGAAGAAAATACAAATACTTATAAATTATAATATTTTCTCATAAGTTCTGAGTTTTCGAGACTCATCATTCAAGAGACACTGAGGTAGTGGCGTGGTATTGATTGTGAAGTATTAGCATATGAATATAGCTTTTGTGGTAAAAGGACGTTCCGTTGTTGTTTATGGTCATAATTGTGCGATTCGTTTGACGTCCAATCACAGTCTCGTAATAAACTTCCATTTATAGTACCTATATAATACACTTATATTTCTTTTAATGACGGCGCTTACCTTTTCTTGTTTAATTAATTAATTTAAGAGTTATTTCTCAAGATTTTCCTTAAGTAAAGCTAAAGTTGAGGAAGTATCTATATATTATTTTTCTCTCGTAGATTTTCTTTTTTAAAAGCTTTTATTTAATTTGCAATGTATGTATGTGGGTTAGGGTGAAATCTTTGAACCTAATTTTCAAGTAGATATCTTTAACCGATTGAGCTGAAATTTTGTATACACGTTTACTTTGGATGACAATGCACGATAAAATATGTGACGTCACTCTAAATCGAATATGGCGGACCATACAAGATGGCGAAATAGTTATTTTTAATGTACTTCTACAATATGGGTATTAAATGAAATGGGTCGTTGACCGTAACTCGAAAAATAATGTGACGTTATTCTTAATCCAATATGGCGGAATATCTAAGATGGCGGAATAGTTATTATTTATGCACATTTGCAATACGGGTATCAAATGAAAGAGCTTGAAGAATAATTAGAAAAATAATGTGACATCTAATGTGAGAAATCTAGCCAGTGGTAACTAAAAAGTAAAAAATAAATTAAAAACAAAAAATCATTTTTAGAAAAAGCTTAAATTTAAACGCTCTGAAAAGGAGAAAATAAAATTTGTCTTTTAAATTTTAACTATCAACTCATAACCTATATGATCATAAAAGCTCGTCGCGCGATTTACTTGTGTAACTAAACTAGTACAAATTTAATTATGTAAAATCTGCTAAGCTTAAATTTTTAACGTTTCAATTTAATTCAATATGTATTAACGTGACTAATGTATTGTATTTTAATTTTACGCGATTTAATTTATTTTATAAATAAAAGATTCCGCGTTGAATGGTGAAAGCATATATTATGTTTGTTAAAAACTTTCATGTTTAAAATTATTATAAAATATAACAAATGTCAACTCTTCAAGTACCGTTTTAAATTTTATTATTTTTACTTTCTGGTAATATTTTTAATGATTATACTAAAAGAAAACATTGTGGTGACTAAAGAAAATGTAAAAACGTTTCCAGTTCTTAACAACTAATTAATTATAAAACTAAGTACGTGTTCTTTCCCGGAAACTGTGCAAGCTCAAACTATCTTAAGGCAATTTTAGTTTGTGTAATAAATTATTAAGAGACACTAAATATATGGCAGGTTAATAAAATGCATATAATAATTTAAGTTGGCGGTGTCTACTCTTACACAACACACGTGTTTGTTTCGACACGCTAGTGCTGTGTCACCGGGACGACTAGTGATGTGAGAACTATGTATATATTTTTAGTCTATATTAAAAAATGGCGGTATAAGAGAGTTTCGTAATTGGTAACGCATCCTTAAAATCAACGAACATAGAAACTGTAACAATTATTATTTATATTACAATTATAGGTTGACGGGACGTAGCGGCAAATTTCTGTAAATACAATGGTTGTGTGTTCCATTCTCACTCGAGGGAATTTATTATTTTCCAACGGTGGGCAGGCCATCCACCAGATGGACCAACGATCTGGTCAAGGTTGGGGGAAGCCGCTGGATGCAGGCAGAGCAGGACCGATCGGCGTGGACATCGTTGGGGGATGCCTACGTCCAACATTAGGATGTGTAACGAATGACGATGACGTGATGATGATGATGATTAAATTTAATATGTTAATTTCCCCATTTTTTTATAGTTTATCTATCTATCTAATTGATCTATCTAGTAACCTTAAATGTTAATGCTCTTAATAGCATAGACTTAGTAATTTGACATATCATGTATGAGCATGTGAATGTCACATCACTACAATGAAGGCGCGGTCGCTTGCCTTGCACACATGTTCTGACACATGCATTGCGTGTACTGATTTGATCCCAGATATAAATAAATAGGATTAATAATAATTTAAATATTGCAACACTTGCTTAGTAGGCTGTAAAAATGTTGGCCAAACTAAAGAACGTTATATATATAATAAGAGCAATATTACCTGTGGTCTCTTTTTTTAAAATTAGACCATAAATATTATTAAAAATGTAAGCTTCTGAATTTTATCACGAGTAAGGATATTTAAATGATTAAAACAACGACTGGCGTAGGGGCACAAAGTGTGACTGTACAACTGACTGGTTGTGGGTTCGATCCCCACTCGAGCAGATGAAATATTTACCTAAATTTGTATTTCCATTTTCTTCGCTCTGGTGTCGAGGAAATGCGCGGCGTTGAGTTCTGCCACTCACACCCAACGCCTCCAGAATTCGTCAAAAAGTGGGGAATGGCGGCCCTTTGACACATCGTAAAGCTGAAAAAACTATCTTATATAAAATTATCCGCAAAATTATCCGTAGTGGAACTAACTTTGAAAAGGAACATAAAATGGTTTATAACATAAATTTAAAATACAATAAAGTGCATAATTAAGCAAATTGCACATTATTACGCACGTGGCTACAATTTACAAAGCCGTTAATTATATGTAAATCACTTTAGGATACATTTGGTATATTAAATAAACTAACACCAGCGGTAAGTAATGTCAGTGTAATATGTAGTATCCGTTTAGCGGTGAGATGTAAGCATGTATGCACGCGCCATTGATTGCTTTGCAAGGAAATTGATATCCTTAGGTCTAAAGGCTTTATTTGAATCCAATGTATGGTTTTTTGTTTGTAAACGAAAAATAATGTGAACGTGACGGTTGTAGGTTCGGTTCTGATTTGGGGAAAAGGATATATTTAAATACCATTACTCAACACGTAAAGCGTGAAAGTGAGAGAAATATAATTTTATGTGTTTTGAATTTATAAATAAATATTATCAAGGTGTATTTCAAGATTTACTAATTTCAAAATATTTACATCACCCTAGTGAAATATAGTAGCAAGGACAGAATCAACATTTAAAACGGTACCTTTGTGATAAATAATAAAAAAATATTATTAAACCTTTCTTAACAGTTTTGTATTAATTTCGATCGTGGAACCCCTAACTACCTATTAAGTTAATTTTGCTTTGGCAATACAAGGCACGGCGTTGAGTTTCACTCATCATATAATGTCTCAAATTGGGGTGGAAAGAGGAGAAAGTAGTGTCCCGACACTAGATTATCTCTGCCTATCCCGCTAAGAAAAAACTGTGTAGCCCAAAAAAATGTTTAGTTTAAACTAAGATCTAGAATGAATACCCTGTTAAAGTCTATCAGCAATCGCTAAGCAATAATAATACTGTCTTAAAATCATAAACATGCTCATGTCCATATAAATTGTAGTCAATTAAATTAAATGTATGGTAATACAAGCGTACGCTCTCGAGACATGTGGGTCACCCGGTGCTTGGTATTTTATTATAAACTAGGTTTTTACTGTGACTTCGTTAGTTATTTTCATGTTTTTTTTAATGTGTTTGGGAAGAAATATTTATGAAAAAACATATGTCACGATAAAAACGAAAAAAAAATATGGAAAATTGTACTTTATTACTAAGGAAAATTAATAAATATTATAAATTTAAATTAAAGCTACAAAATCGACTTTCTCAATTTTTTCCGATAGTAAAAATCTGAATATAAACTTTTATTGAAATTTCTATACGAATGTCAATTATGAATATAAATAAAAAAAACATGTATTAAATAATTACACAAAAAGTTCACCGCGACACAATGTGAATAACGTGTCGTAAACTAACCATCCAAGAAGGCGATGGCGGTACAAAATGACGTTCGAAATTTAATTTTATTAAGAGAGTGTAAATTAAGGTCTGCAATTAAATTAAAATTACACATTATACACATAATAAAATTAATGTTTATTACGATTAAGGCCGTCGTGCCTCAGTGGCGCAGTGTGTGGCTGTAAATACAACGCTTGTTGTACGCTGTTTATCACGCTAAGTGACAAGACAAAACGGCGACGTCCCCTCTTAGCACGCAATTTTCCGCCGCTTCTTACACACAATAAAACGCAAAAAAATCTTACACGCATTTTTTTTAAATCGGGCTGTGCGAGGGGAGAGGAATCTCTGAACACTAGGGAGTAGGGTCTAATCTAACTTACCCTATTATATGCGGGATACAAAAAAATCCTATGAAGTTGCATGCGAAAGTGTGAAGAAACCTTTTTTTAATCTCAACATGGAGTTTAGAAATACTCGTATATATTGTTAATACATTAGTTTATTTATAGTTTAATTTATTTTTAGCAAGATTTATGTTTCACTAACCTTTACTCTCTTTAGTTACATATTCGTAGGTGTTGGTGACGTCACCGCTACGTCGTAACAAAAATAAATTGTGATGTCTATCTACAAGACGTCAAGGGCTTTTGTTTTTTTATTTTTTTTAGTTTCACGCTGTATCCTGCACACAGCAGGGTTGTCAGAGGGAACCTGGGGACCTGGGGTGTTAATATACTCCGTATTAAGACTTCCGTTCCCCACTTTCCGCCGAATTCTGAAGGTATTGTGTGTTGAGTGGCGGAATTTAACGCCGCATTATGCCTCGCTTGCAACGCAAGGAAATTATAAATATATTGATATTACAAACAGAGTGAAATTTACATAAAACAACTGAAAACGCCTTAACCGCAATACAGAATAGGATTAAAAATAACTTTACAACTATCCATTTTCCAATCCTATTATGACTTACGCACTATTTACCTCCTATTTCTATTAAATATAGCTCTTATGAACATATAAATACAGTATATTTTGTTAATTGAAAGTACATAATTTGTGATATATATTTTTTATTTAAGTAATTTTTGAAAAATCCACTCTATTTTTTTTAAAATAAGGTATAATTTAAGATACAATTTGTATTGTAAGGTAGGTGTTGAATATAGCGTGATTTTTTTCTATGTCGCCGCCGCTAGGTAGGATGCTTGATTGGATTAAACGGAACCTATAGTACTAGGATGTTACCTACTAATATAGTTACAGATAGAGGCCGCCGTGGCGCTGGGGAAACGAAATATTTACTTAAATTTATATTTCCGTTTCTTCGCTCTAGTATCTAGTATCGAGGCGTTTAGTTCCGCCACTAAATACGCAATGCCTTCAGAATTCGGCGGAAAGTGGGGAACGGAATGTGTTAACACTATGTTACCTCTGCCTACCCTGCTGTGTGAAATATTTTCATGATCAAATAATAAGCCACAAGGTATGCGTTAATGTTTATATATTATGTTGCAAAGGAAATCTCCACCTACCGGTTTTCGTACAATTTTCGCGACATTGCTTGGTGAGTGGCAGAACTCAACGCCGCTGATTTGAAATGAAAATTAATATTTGCCAGCGGGAACGAACCTACTACCATGATATTTACAGTCAGCCACTGATATTTTGTATTAACTATAACTGAATAAATCTTTAAGTAGGAGTCGCATATAATAGATCACACCCAAGCAAATAATGTGATAGACAAAACTAATACTTAGAGTTAATTAAGATCCACAAAATAGTGACGGGCGCCTACACTCATTTACAATTGTTACGTTGACATACAGACAGACAGACAGGGGGGCAAGTCTAGGCTTATATACATATTCAAATAATTTATGGGAATCGTGTAGGTTTTAATATATTTGTATTATTAAGATAAACGTTTCATTGTTTATCAAGACATCTTTAACGATACAAAAGGCTATGTGAAGTACGGTGTGATCTTCCATTTATTATTCATTTGGTAGAGAAATGCCCACCGAGGGTTTCGTACAAAAATTAGAAGTATCGAGCTTTTTCAGAAATTCAGGCTTAGCTTAGCCGGGGGGCCCTTTCATTACATACCTCACTTAAACTAGCTGGCTTAAAAACCAAATTTTGCCCCCCTTTTAAGGCTATTTATTATTTTTAAGGATTTAACTACAAATGTATAGTTTCGGGATTTTTTGCTGAGTAAAAACTCTAACTATTGATGCTAGCTGCTTAATTTCATAATTCTAGATTAACTGGCAGTATCCTATTAATTTTGATTCCCTATATAGTGTCGAAATATGCATTATGCAATATGCATTACTGGTGCAATGGATCTTTTTTTTTATTCTATTTATTATTCAATTAAATTCTCTTGGGCCGCTTGCATCCCACAATTCACATCAATCATTTATCAACGAATCCCTCTCTGGTAACAAAACAAAGCACGGCGTTAAGTTCCACTACCCCACATGCGTTGTCTCTTAATTGGACGGAGTGAACTAACACTGGGTTCCCTCTGTCTACCCTGCTGTATGAGGGATACAGCGTGAAGCCCAAATACAAAATATACTTATTTAGTAAATAATTTTCTAAGCATTTCCACTAAACCTATAAGGTTAGCCGTTCATTCAACTTACAATATTAAAGGATATTAAGAAATATAAAAAACAAATAATTCGTTTAGTTCGTGGATATTATATGCTCGTGCTATTACAAAATAACGGATTTTAACGTTTTACTTATAAGCACTTTATTTACTGTATATATTATATACACTAATATTTGTCGTGCCGCAGCGACGCAGCGTCTGATCGAATATTGAGGGTTGTGGGCTCGATTCCCACTCGGAGAAATTAATTATTTTCATTTCCTCGTTCTGGTAATACGACAAAGGGAGACGGCGGTCATGCTGCATTTTCACTTAATGATGAGAGATGTATCTAGATGAGATGAGATGTAAGAGATGCCTGAAACTTAAACAAAATATGTATATATAATTAATCTATATTAAACGCGATGGTTGAAGGAGGAGTGATGTGGAGGAGGATCCCTCTGTCGATATTGCTATATGCCGGCTAAAATAATCTATGTACTTTTTTGATTTTTAAATATAATTATTATAGGACCTTCATAGTAAATGTGCGACACACACATGTGTAATTATATGTATGTATATAAAAAGAAAAAGGAGTAGAAGGCGATCGAGTATTTTAGAACTATATATTTAAAATGTTAACATTCATATGTTACTTAACAGAAAGTATTATTGAATAAAATCAGTGTCTATATGTCAATAATTGTACAGTATAGCTGTAAGGTTATGCGATTACAGTTCTTAATAGTAATGTATGGCAAAGGTTATATTTCCAAAGCATGTGTGTGGCGTAGGTGTGGCCCACCGTACATGTACTCATGTGTACGACAACGCCAGAACTATGTCATGGCCTTCCACTGTTTTTTTAAAGAGAAATATCTTCTTATAGTATACCTGCAGGCTGTGAGACATTGCGGATTTTTTTTATTGATCGACAATTTGATCTTGAGCGTTGGTAGTAATATATAAAACTTTTTAGATAATACATGAATACACCAAGAACGAAACGGAGTAATTTCTTGTTTTCTATTAAAAAGGGTGTGAGACATGAGCTTAGTGCTTTAAATTGCATGAGCTTAAACGTTGGTTTAAGCAATGGTTCACTAGTTAGGTTTACTTTTAAGGAGTTCCAATAGGTCCTGGCAGCCATCGAAACCCCAGCTCGTTGATATTATAGTATTGTACTGTCACCTAACTGCTAAGTTTATTTCAACTCGACCTAATTAAAGCGTGTTAAAAAGAAGAGATCACAAAATGTTATACCTAGAAACAAAATGTAATAGAATTTCAGTAAAAACGAACCCTAAATACTAAATACCAACCTTAATGATAGAAAAATATTGAAGCATACGTTATGCAACAGGATTTCAAAATTAAAATACTAAATAGCATTTTAAAACAGCATTATATTATGATATTTTGGGCATCACGTAGAAAGAAAGAACCTGGTGTCATCAGAAAGAGCTAATCTCTCATTTCATTTTAATAAAAATATTCTTATATTATGCACAATGAGAGCATTCATACTATTGTTCCGATTGAGAATATGAGATCGGACCGAGAGCGATCCGTGACCGACACTTTAGTGTGAATCTTCCCTCAAGGCACTGTACTTTCCGCCTAGTTGATGAGACATTGGTGTTGAGTGGCTGAACTCTCTGCAAAAACCAGACAAAATAATATGTACTATCTATGCTATAGAAGTAAATATATAAATGTTACAGCTTATAGTCTTGTATTCATACATGTACAATATGTAAACCTGTCAATATGAGATTTCGTCTCAGCTCATAACTACAACATATAACACTTTATTTTGACAAGGCAATTTTTACGCTTTTGAATAAATCAAAGTGCTATAGACTAGGGGGCGGTAACTAGATTATGCATCTTAACTCTGATGCGAGAAGGATTCTAATTACAATCCTTTCACTTTACTAAAGAAAAATAACAAAGTAATAATTTAGAAAGCGATTACAGTTAACTATTGTATTATCTAATATAACGCATTCTGAAAGGTTGACAATGAGAAAAAAAATGTTTTTTAAGATATTTCATTTTCTATTTTACTTAAAAAGCATACTGCATCTAGGACGGTAAACGAATGTGAACTGATAAAGCATGCTGTTTGAAGATTTCAATAGAATTTCCATATCTATTCATTCTAAGTACAGATAGAACTTTGTGATATTAAAAAATAAAAATAGAATAAGTACGACGTGGAGTTCCGTCATTCAAAACACGAAAATACAACACAACGAAAATTCAGCAAAAAGTGGGGAACGGCGTATTAAAAAAAAGCCAGTCAGCACCCTGACTAAATGTGATGGCAGTCTTTTAAATTTGGATGGCAGGGTTAACGAGTTCGCGGGAATATTGTTTTTAATTACTCTCTTATAGACCTTGGACTTTAGTGAAGGAAAAAGGAAGTTCGATTGCCCAATTCGGCTCTATTTTTTTGAAAACGATGTGCTGTAGGTATAATTAAAATAGAACATATAACATATATATTTTTTATTTTTTAAAAGAAAAAGTAAATTAAATCAGCTTCAGCTGTATCCTGCACACAGCAGGGTAAACAGAGAGAACCTAGTGTTAAAACACATCGTTCTTACTTTCAGCTGAGTTCTGAGGCATTGCGTGTTAAATGGCGGAACTCAACACCGCGAAGCAATGAAATTGCGATTTATTTTCTTTACATCTTCTAGTATTGTTGGAACAAAAAATACACACTTCGCGAACACTTACGCAGGTCAACAAAAAGCTCGAAGGTTGAATACTCATATTTGTGTAGCAAAACTTACACAAGTCAAGTGTCAATTTTATATTAAAATAAATATTTCAGATTCTTACATTTATCGAAAACACATAAAAATATCAAATGTGCTTGTTTAATATTTTAACTTTGTTTTTAACTAATAGTTTTGGCCTGCAGCTTACTTTTCGGTGACTTTAAGATGCTTTCTTTGTGGTATGTACTTTTATTTAATAGACAGATATAGATTTATACGGAAAATTTTCTAAAACGGTACTTTTATAACATTAACTGTAGCATTTTATATTATAAATTATGTTTATTTGAGTTAATAAGTGCTGTAAAACTTACAATTTATTACCAACAAGCCGCTATATTAGTTAGGCGGATGTCGTAAATTTATCTAAACGTATGTATTAATGAATTACGGTTTTTGTTTGAGTGTAATCTCTAGTTACATGTTTAGTTTAAACGAATAATATGTTAAGATTAAAGATATATTATCTATTCACAAATGACAAAAAATGCTAAATTATTTTTAATGAAACTCTTTAAGTAGATCAGTCGAGGGACTACTGCAAAATGTTTAAAACTTACCTTGTGGGTGTTGTGTAAAGTATCTCTATAAAGTTGCAGGGAAAGGAGCTCACAGCTATCAATGCACAACCTGTCGAGCTTCAAGTCGTATTCTTGTGCCCCTGCACCACGTCAGGCGCAAATTTAAATTTATTTACGTTTTCCAAATTTAAATATTTTTTTCTCCCATGTGTGACACATTTTGTCGAAAATCAAAGAAACATACATTTTTACATTTATTTTGGCTTTGAACTCGCTTATTAATTAATTGCAATATTAACTGATGGAATGTATATGGAATATAACGGATCTGTTAGATAATATGTTAGTTAAAAATTAAACGACAATGTTTTAAATATGTTATGTCTTAGGTACTTTAACAATCACTTATAGTGATAAGGCCGCCTATGCACTGTATCTAAAGTACAAAATTGAATTGTATTTTCTTTGTGCACTAAAGTGTTTTTGATTGATTCATTTGAATCAATTTCCGTCTAGAGTAGCAAAAGTCTGTGTAAATTTTATGTTTTTTATTAAAAGTCGATGTTTTATTTAAAAGACGAGTGGCGATAATTTGAAATGAATCAAAAATCTATCAAAACATCTATAAAAACATATAAAACTTAAAAAGCTGTAATTAATCTCTAGTGTTCACCCAACATCAGTGAAATATCTAAAAAAATATAATAACATTTATCAATAAGTACCACAGGCGGTAACTCACAAGTAATGTGACAGCGTTGCCACTTTAGTATAAATTGAAATGAATTACCATACAATGCCTGAGGTCGCGACACGACTAATTATAAATATTCCTTCGTATTTCATATCGTAATACGGATTATATTATCTATATTTCTTTCTATACTAATATTATAAAGCTGAAGACTGTTTGCTTGAGCGCGCTTATATAAGGAACAATTGGTTTTTATTCAAAAATCTTTTTCTGTATTTTTATTTTCACAATCTGTCCGATCTTCAGTTTTCTGGAAAAAATAATTGAATATTGCCGATCGAAAGTCCTTTTTGCTGAATCAACCAATTCAGCGTTCCACCGTCTGTCATCAGTAACAAAAGAGTTCTTTACACATATGTCAAACTACCTTTAAAAATCGAACCTGAACTAACTAATAAGTTTTTGACATTTGAAGCCCATGCACTATATTAAATAAGCATATCATAGTTAATAGATACAATGATAACGCGATGTCACGAGCTATCTGGCGCCTTAATCGTATTTACTTTTCACCCAACCAGGGTCGAGTCTGACATTTGATTGATATATCAAATAATATAATTATGAAACAAAGCTTTAAAATTCGTACAAAGGCCCTTTTGTAACGGATATTTTGATGAACTTTTGAGATAACATTGTAATGGCTAGCTAAAATTATAATTTTAGCTCCTGTTTCGTGATAGCGGTGTTTGAAGGCAATTCTATACTTAATATTTATATAGTGGAACTAAATGTTTGTTTTAAAGCGCATATCTCAGAAACTATGACATCGATTTGAAAGATTCTATTAGTGTTGGATAGAGCATTTATCGAGTGAGGTTATATTGTATATATACACCCTGTACCGGAGTCACCTCGGCCACTTATAGACGTCAATGTCATGTACCATAGACAACTATTAGCTATTGTTCAATAAATATTTTAAGAAACTAAGATAACCAGAATTCGGCAGGAAGTGGGGAACGGAGTGTCTTAACACTAGGTTCTATCTATCTACCCTGCTGTGTGCGGGATACAGTGTGAAGCTGATTTCATTTGATTTCAATTTAACTAAAATATTTAATTGATGTCTTCTTTATTTATCAGGTTAAGTCATCTGATAAGCTTATCTTTGCAAATTCTAGAGAAATTTCGC
Organism: Heliconius nattereri; assembly: GCA_013403645.1. Taxonomy (NCBI): domain Eukaryota; kingdom Metazoa; phylum Arthropoda; class Insecta; order Lepidoptera; family Nymphalidae; genus Heliconius; species Heliconius nattereri. The sequence continues at coordinate 10,361,385 of JAAIXI010000229.1, read as the reverse complement.
AAAAATACCCAGAGGTTAATTTATGTGTATATTTGAATAAAACTATTAACTGAAAAATAAATCTTATTACAACAGCATAGAATTGAATAAATGGTAAACAGTGACTGACACAGTTTGTATTGTTAAAGCAATGCGACATTGAGGAAGGTCGCGTGATGCATATACAGATAGCAGATTAAATATTATGAGAAAATATTTGCCATGTAAAATAAGACTTGTTGTTTAAAGTTGAAGACGGCTTACTGAGATATGATTCTATTTTCTATTTTTTTGTGATAACTTAGAGATTTACTGGAATCTAACGTGGAACTAAGTAAAACGTTCTCCAAGTCAGTGTTTGGCATTCCCACTCGGATAAACGAATTATTTTCATAACACAAAGCGCAGCATTAAGTTCCGCCTTAGACACAGTGTGAAATGCAGTATCTTAACATTAGGTTTCCTCTACCTACCTTGCAATACGGGATACGGCGTAATTACTAACAAATATAATTTTTCAGAAAAGTGAGTTTTAAAAATAATAATTATGTTCATTTTTATTTCTTAACGAGAACTCTGTAGTACAATTACTGTGTTCCTTTTCTAGTACAAAAGAAAATATAACAACTAATTTAGTTTTTTTGCTTACCCTACTGTTATCTTTCACCGGTAGCGTTTCCGCGCCACATAAGGTCGCGCAGGAAATGTGTGTTTATGTCAATGACACTTCCATAGCTGCTGTTCCGATACCATCTATTTGCTGGGTAATTTCTTTAATTTCTTATTTTTTTGAGGGATTTGCGGCGGATATTGATGACGTATTTAATGACGGAACTTAACGCCACGGTTCGCATAGATAAATAAAATGAGATCGTAACATGTTAGTAACATATTTTCTTGTAAATTATGTCTGTTACAGTTAGTTGATAATTTTATTTGAAGAGTTATGGAGTTATCCAACAAATGTAAAAAAAATCCCAAAAAAAATTCAAACTCAAAACCTTCGATTTCTTAAGAGGGTAATTTATATTTATTTTCCAATGACATCATAATAAAGCACTGTACTTACTGATACGACTTATTTGCTTGAGATTTATTTGTTGTCTGTCACATTGAAATGATTGGTTGTATGCGTAGATGGCTGATAAAATTTAATAATCACTCATTTATTAATTTCTTGAAAAGACCTTCGTGGTATGTAGTAAATTCGATATATTTTTATTTCTTTTTCTTCATGTTTTGTTCCGAAGATAATTATATAGAGGTTAGGCAAGGAGGGGGGAGGAACTATTGGCTCGAATAGATTTTTTTTTTGATGTTTGATAATTCATTTCTCGAGGAAGACATTGCATCTCGTTAGTCGTTTCGATGTGACCTCGGGTACCTAGCATGTGTGCTAGGTAGGTCTCTTTTCTATTTATTTAATAACGTGATCGAAGCCACAGTTAAAAACTTGTTGAGTATTATATGGTTCTTTGAAGGAATCACTAAGCGTTTTTAGAAAGTAAAAACAATAAAATAGAATCGCGGAAGCAGATTAATGCAATGACTGAGATTGTTGAGACTGTTAAGATTTCCTTTTACATGTTTAGAAAGTGTGTGTTTTACTCGCATTATGCTATTATAACGATTAGCTTTTTACATTTAAAATTATGAAAAATCACGCTTTATAACATTTTAAAATTTTATAATCTTTTAAAAAAATGGCTTACCAGCCATTTTATATTGTTTTATTTAATTTTATCTTAATAATAAAAGGTAAAAAATATAATAAAAAATTATAAGTAGGTAATTTTAAAATTAAGTACTAAGTAGGTGCAAGGATATATTAAAAAGATAAATAAGTATTATATTTGTTAAACCTACGAAATTACGAAACGGAGGGCGTGATGTTATTAACTTTTTAATATATTTTTTATGCGCTGACCTCATTGTCAGGTACCAATTTATAAATATGTTAAAAAACTTATAACATTAAATATATTTATGTTACCTACAATGCAATATTATAATATTTAACGTATTCATAGACTTTATTGCTTATAGAATAAAAAAAAATCCGGCCAAGCGTGAATCGGAACACCATAATTTATAAAAATGGCAAAAAATCGCTTTTTTTATTCTGTATTTTAGTATTTGTCAAGTCAAGCCTAAGAAACGATATTTATTTAAATATAATAATAAATCTAATTAAGCATCGAACCCACGACCATAATAGCTACAGCCAGAACCTATCCCACTACGCCACGAGAACCTCGTAATATATTTTAATAGCATACAACCTTATTTCATTATCAACAGGCAAAAATAGCAAAAGGAAGTAAAACCACATTCCATATAACGATTATAAAATGCTTTTACAATCCAATAAAGTACAAAACATTTACTCATCCTTGTCACTCGGCGCTTCCGCGGTCTGTTTCCTGATGCGATATTTATGTCTATTGCAATTTATTTAACCTTAGATTATTTCTGTTGCTGTATATTGCAATCCAAGTTATTCTTTATCTTTTAAAGACTAGTGGCCGCCCGTGACTTCTTTTACTAAAATATAAAATTTCGTAGCAATTCCTTGGTTAGAGTCCAGCATGCCATATTTACCTGGGAGATTTATTACAATTTAAATTTTACTTTTTTTAATCACAAGGCTGTGCCTATAGCAGATTAGGAAGCAAAGCTGTCTCCTTCTTATCCTTCTATAGGCGAAGGAAAAAAATACTTAAAAAATTACCAACTAATTTAATATAATTGAAGGTAAGAAAACCGCAATACATGTGTGTCAATCATGCAAATGCAGGTTTTCCCCGAAACAACCTTACTTTTATCCATGAGTCGGTGAGTTCTTTAATGTTGAAATTAATTTTTGTACATACATATACTACAGAGGCCGTCGTGGTACAGTGGCACAGTATTTGACTGTAAAAGGGAACGGTTGTGGGTTTGAACGAATGATTTTTTACTCTGATATTAAGGTCAAAGCCACGCAATATTTTGAAAAATGGTGCGGCAGGCAGGAGAATGGAGTGTCTTAATATGTACAAGATTTTCTCTGCTTTTCCTGCTGTATAGGCTACAATGTGAAGCAAAATTTTTAATTTATTTAATTTTTACGTTTACTAAAATTTATGTTATCATCATTAATTTTGATTTAGTTGGACAGTGTCTTATTGTACCTATGTACAAAAATACACAAGTGCATCAATTTTTCAAGGGTTATATATATGTTTTTATTATTTAAATTTTATGAGGTTTCGACATTTAATATGCAATATCTACCTAACAACAGATTCTCACTGTCTCTAAAATTCATATTTTTTCTAAAAATTTTCCTTTAAGAAGAATATATTTATTCCGTTTCCCTAGAGCTGCAGTCGCCATATGAAACAAAATTTGTCTACATACAAAAAGCTATGTCAACTCAAGCACAGTCGGGAGTCAAAATAAAATTACGTAAATTATTTGTTCACGTGTTACTTAATGGGGTCACAGTTGTTTACTTGTAGGTAATGCCAATCTAAAGATTGATCGGAGATACGATACGTTCTTAAGAGCAATTATCATCGAAAATATTAATTGGTAAGTAGCCGCCGTGATTTTTTAGAGTTCTGTATATATTTTCCTTTAGAACTTTCGAGGACGCTGTGTCCGTTCCCCGCTTTATGCCTTATTTTTAAGACATTGTGTGTTGAGCGCTGGAACTCAACGCAATGCTTTGTCTTAGTACCAGAACGAAGAAAAGTGATTTATTGTACAAATAATTAATTAATTAGTACTAAATTTTTTTGTCCCGCTTTTTGCGAAAGGTTCCTGCTTTTTTACCTAAAATGTTAAAAGAATTATAATACATCATCTCTTAGAGAAAAGGTAAAACTGAAAATAAAAACATGTTCTGAGCAAGATTTGGACCCTCTTGATATTAAGCCAATAAAATTTAGAAATATTTATACAAATTTAAATACCAAAAATGACTGTTGTATTAATATGTGCAATAAATTCATTTCGTAATTTATTGGCGTCATGTCACTTGAAAGTAAAAACATTAATCAATACTATAAAACTAATAATAAAATGGATTCGGCGCTTTTCATCTTGTTTTTATAAAAGATTAAAGTGCTTTATAAGGATACATAAATTTTATGTAATATATTAGTTTGTTTACCTGTTTAAATTAATCACTAATTTGCTGATTTTTTGGTTTTCTCTGTAAATTAAATATAATGTGCCGATTTGAAATGCTCTTCCAGTACTTCAATTACTATTTGTAATACTTCCAGTGCTTCAAATATATATTTTTGTAGAATTCAAGAAATTTTGAAATACATTGAGAGCATTTAAATATTTCATTTTTAAATATACTTAAATAAAAAATTACCCCAGAGTATAGATATAGTTGACAACAAACTAAGGCTATACGTTTATAGCTAGACAAATAATTGTCGAGTTTATTCTCGAACAAACAAACATATCTATCTATTCAATACATATCATAATGTATTCACGCAACTAATTCGTTCGTGAGATGTGTTGACACAGGTGGTATCAGCGGTACTACGCCGGGTCTAACTTATAAGAGACAGAATATTAAAAAATGTCTGGCTAATCGTGATGGTTGTAGGTTCATTTCCCACTCGAAGAATGAATTATTTACTCGCTCTGGGGACAAGACACAGTGCAGTTGAGTTCCGGAGCTCAACACGAAATGTCTTAAAATCGCATGGTGCGTAAGGAATGGAGTCTCACTACTAGGTTTCCTCTGCTTACTATTATGTTTACAGGATACAGCGTGAAACAATAAAAAAATGGAGAAATTAAACACTAAACACACTTATATAACCTACACGCTTATACCTTTTACCTTTCACCACCATACAGGTCTTAAAGAGCTTAAGTACACAAATACATATATGAGTACATATACATATGTGGTGCGATCTTGGCCTTATTATATTTTGGCATTGAAAGTATCGCGAATGGAGTCGTGAGTGACACGCCAGGCCCTAGGGTTCCCCTGATAAATGGTTCTTATTCATCCGAGTGGTACGTAAAAGGAATGATTTAAGTGCGATCCTCTAGTGTGAAGCATTATTTTTAAGCGATGACAATTTTAATCGATAATTTTAATATATATATATATATATACCAGATTAGGGGAACCTAGTGTTATGAACCTCCGTTCCCGTAACTTCCGGCCAATTTTCGAGATATTGCATGTTGTGTAGCGGAACTTAACGCCACACATTGTATATAATCATTACCCCGAATGAGGGATAGCCTATGAGGGATAGTCAGATGCTGTTTCAGTTTTATAAAAAAACCCAGCTAAATATGAATATTCACACATAACTTCGCTGAGTTTTATTAAAAGTTTTTATTCAGGCTTTTTAGTAAGCTTTGTTTTTCAAGCTTAATTTAACTGGGAATGTTTGCGAGTTTCTATTCGTTTCATTTGAAAACATTTTTGAATTCGGTCAGGCAAATAGTGACTGACTATTATACATTTTAATATTGCATTTTTTTATAGTTTTTGTCGTTTCATTAACTTTCACGAGCATTATTTACTACGTATTGTTCAAATATATAATAATAATACTCTAATCTATTGTAACCTTTACTCAGTTTTTAGCATAGTTTTTTGTAATTCTCTACCTGAAAATATACACATAAAATTTTTAAAATACGTATTTTAACGTAAAATTAACGATATATAAAATAATCTTAAAATATTACCTATTCCTTAGTTTATTAACCTTATTTATCTATATTTATCGATTTGACCTTATTTATCCTTAGTTTATCAAGACAATTAGTAATTAACTAAAATTAGCATATTTAATTATATACAAAATAATATATTACATAAGCTTACATTGGAGCGCTATCCTTACTAATTAAGGCTGCGATATGTCAAATCAGACACATTCGGCGATGAATGCGATACGATCTATTAGTAGGTAACCTTTACCTTATATGGGGGGCTTTTGGGAAATATATGTATACGATTTGGACTGTATCATTGGTTTTCTTTAATTGTGTTATTTCGAAAAAAGCGACCTGATGGCGCCTAGTTTATGTAATCTGTGTGTAAGTGCAGTAGTTATTTTTTAGCCTGGGAAGGTAGAGAGTACCTCGTGCTATACTTACCACTACCTAACAGGCTTCTATGCAGTAGTTGGGGTATTAAACGTTTTTATATCAGAAGAAAGTTTAATTTTATATTTGAAATACAATTACAATTTACACGTGTAACTGAATTAAATACTTTTTAGTTTTCTTATATTTAGCATCAACATATTTAAAATACCTATAAAAATAAATTGTACGTCTTTTAAAAACACATAATATGTTTATATTTGGAACAATATATATTACCACTTTCTCTTAGAAAAATAAAAATATAAAATATTCATATCGAAAACAAATTTCTAAAAAACTTTTTAAATATTTAAATAAATACATTTCTCTATTTCTGACACACGGCGTCAAATTAAATGTGTTTTGAATTTTTACGTTATGTTTTTTTCTGAATATAATATTACAAGATTAATAATAAAATATTTCATATTGATTTTTTTTTTAAACAATAAAATTATAATAATCAATTGAAAAATAAAGTATCACCTCACGCATTATTGTTAACATGTCTCGATCGACCTTATTTCCTTCCGATGTCGGCATTGAGTTTTACAAATGGCAATGTTACATATAAAATGATTTAGTAAAAACAATGTGCCTATCAAATCAATTTGAACTTACGGGCGTTTTCATAAAGTTCAAAATTTGCTTTTATGGGAAAAGTAAATGTTCTTATTCACATATGGCATGTATGTCTGTATGGATGAAATGTATTAAATAGTAAAACTAGATTTTTTTAGGTCTTATGTATAAACACGACCTAAATTGGTCTCCGAAATTGCTTATTTGGCTTTTTTTTTGTTTTAATTTTTCAGTCACAATTTTCCTCATATAACAGGGTAGACACAAACATTTTTTTAACCTTAGGTCTTAAGTAAAGGTTAATAGACAAGTAAATTAATAATATTTATAAATCACTTAAAATAATATAAAATAATTTGAACTTAAATATAACTTATTTCCTTATGAAAATGGGTAGTACGTCTATCTGTATGTTTCTTAACATTAGCTAGACAAAGCTGAGCCGATTTGGATAGGATTTTAGTGGCATGTCCAAAATTAAAATTGATACGCTAATCTGTTCTTGTTTCTGAAAGTATTTATGAATCTTTTAAATAAGACTGAACTTAAATAAAATCGGAAAACTTCCAAAGCTAATGAATAATAATAAAAAAACTAATATATACCGTTAATATTTTTACAATAAAAATGTAATAACTTATATGTTCCTACATATATGTATTATTAAAATATCAAAGCATTTACCGAGTTTCTGAAGTTCAGCGTACAATTTCCTGCGAAGGTCGCTTCCTGCAGTGTGTCTAGGTCAACAATACGACAAGTGAGGTAAATTGGTTTTATCTGTTTGATGGCGTCCTTATGGAAAGTAACATGTACTTATATGTTTACTTATATATGCTTTTATGAGGCCAGTCACAGGCGTGTGTCTGTACAGACTGTACGCGACAGGTTATGGGTTCCATTTCTACTAGAGGCAATGAAATATTTAATGTTGTGGGAAAAAAGTGTCTTCACGGGAACTGAGAGCTTAACATTCGGTTCGCAGATTCCCTCCTACCTACACTAGTAAGTGCGGGATGCAGCGTGAAGAAAAACAAGTACATACATATGATATGTAGATATAAACTTTATTCATGACAAATTTTGTATGCATTGAAATAATTTAGTTGTGAATGTTATTTGGGTATTGCTTATTTTGCGAAAGAAAAGACCAACTGTTGAAAACAGACATGCCGTTCTCAGAGACATTGCGTGTTAAATGTCGATTCTAATCCCGCGTTTTTCTCTTAACAGAAATGAAAATAAGTTATTCCTATACATAATATAATAAGAGTATATTAGAGTCGCATACGTTCAGACTCGTTGCCACTGCGCTTCGTGTATTATATAATTTTTATATTTAAATATTAAAAAAATGGCTGTCGTCGGCGCTATAGCACAAGAGTCTGACGTGACGGCTGTGGGTTCGATCCCCACTCTGGAGCAAGCCTAGTCGTTTAATACGGTCAAAGTTCATATCCTATTATAAAAAATCCTAGCCCATGCGGAAAATTTATTAAAACAAGAAATTCAATAAATTAATATAAATATATTAATTAAACACTTGTTTTACTACCGTCACACGTTATTGCCATTAATTACTTAAATGTATGTATCTAGTAGTATGTTCTTCATTAATTCCGTTATATAACCTATAAATACAAGGCTATATTTATTTTTCTCAAAGAATTTGCTCACTTACATAATGTTTGAAAATATTAATTATCTTAATGGCCCGTTTCTTTACTGTTTACTGCCAATTAGAGGCTTCAAGGTCTAAAAATGAACGATCTTGTATCAGAATTTAATAGGACATCGATTTAGATTTGGTATAATATGTCAATACGTACCAAATCGAGCACTCTGATATATGATAGTACTAGACTTAAGGTTCCTTAGTAATAATTAAATCGTGAGTCATTTGGAATTTTTTGGCGTTATATTATGATAGATGTAGATTCGATTCCCATTTGGGGGATGTTTAAATTTACCAACGTTAAATTGTTTCCGTCTCAGTGACTCTCCCGTCTCACTGTGATTCACTTAATCAAAAAACTAAATACTTTACACTTTTACATTTAGATTTTTTTATCCTCATATTTTTCGTAAAGTTTTCAAGACATTAGACATTACCATTTCCAAGGCGACCAAATGATAATAATTCATCCTCTCAAGAGGCATTTCCAGTCAGATGCAGTACTGCTCCGCAATGATAAGCATATTATACTTATTCTTATTTTACATACATATTTTATAGCACTATAAAGTATAATAGTAGTTTACTTGATTGACATGAAATAAACTCATCGATTAGCTTGAGCTCTGACAGCCGAATTTTATATGTCGTTTATACTTAGACTGCATCGATAATTTTTTTAATATTCATATTGTACATATATTTTTAATGTATATGCCCGATTATAATCTTATAGAAAGGTCACGATGTTGGCCTTCATTTTACTACAGCCTAAGGGAAAATTTATTACTTTTATTTAGCTTTAGTCTTTTTGCATACATCGCCATCGCCTTCCCTTCGAGGACATCAAGTCACTCTGATCTCCGCTTTGCTACCGAGTTCAGGCATGGTGTCTTTAGCGGCGGAATTTAACGCCGTCTTATGTCTAGCCAGTGCAGGGAAATGAAAAACACATTTTCCCCATTGACAATCGACCTCAATTATCGTCATTACAAATAATGAACAAATAAATAAATATACAGTTAATATATTAAAATTTTCGATATCGTTTTTTTTAGCTTAAAAGGGTAAGTAGCGGGAACCTGGGAACGTAATGTTAAGACATTCCCTTTACAGACACTATCGTTCTCCACTTTCCTCCGAATAAATATTATAAAGAATATTTTTGAATTTAGTTACCCCCATTCCAACATGTGTGGATAATTATAAACAACAAGGCATAAATCTGTTCATTCGCCAATGATTTTCATCTATGACATTATTCTGTAACCTTAATAAGTCCCTTTTAGCCTTAGTCTTTTTAATTCTTTATTTATTATGTTTATATGGTTATTAATTTATCTAATAATCTATACAAATAAAAATTGGACGGTTTCCAAGAGATGAGGGTTCGAATCCCGCTATGTTCTAATTAAAAAACATATCTAAACGTTTATAATTTTTTTTGTTTAACTAGCAAAAACACCTTTTTAGAATATTTTTTCTAATGAAGTATAAAAAAGACTTAATGACTTCCCACTATCATATTATATTAAGAATTACTAAGAACCCAGATGACACATTGTTTTGATTCGCAACGACCTAGATCTTGAACGGTGGCCTTGACGCGAGTGAATACTAAATAAAGGTACTCTTAGGAATATCCTTGTAAACCAAGTAGTGACTAAAATAGATATCAGCAAAAATATATGTGAATTTATAGGATAAGATTTTTTTATATTTTTCTCATATATAGCAAGGTATGCAGAGAGAACCCAATACTAAGATATCCCATGTCCATGCACCGCCCAATTTTCGAGATTTTGTCTTATTAACAGAGGAACGAGGAAGGAAATGAAAGTAATTCATTTCCCCTAGTTGGGGAATCGAACCCATAACCGTAGTATTAAGAGTGAGACTAAGTGCCGCTGCCCCATGACCGATAAAGAAAAATAATAAGAGTAAATAATAACCACTTAAAATAAAAAAAAATTGCTATCTTCTCGATATTTTTTGGCCTTCCCACTGAGAACATCTAAAAGAAAGACACGAACACGTGCTTCCATTAATACAGATAAATCAAGTAAAGAAAAATACAAAAAATATATTGATAACGCTATTTATGTTACGTACATATATTGTCAGCTATTGACTTCTATGTTTTATTCACAAAGTCATATTTACTGGGAAACAAAAGGAAAACAATAATTAAAATAACGTAAAAAAATCTAAAGAGAGAGAGAGAGAGAGAAATATTTACCACTTTGATTTATTGTTTTATGACAGTTGAAGAATGCTCGTATATTATAGCTATGATTCTATATCACTTGGTATATTTTTAATGGAGAATATGAATTTATCTTATCGACTGTTTGATAAAACCCACATGAAATATTTAAATACATAGTAGCTGTAAACGTGGCTAAAAGATAATACTTGAAAATTTGTCGTTACAAAGAGTAATATAATTTATTAGGTACTTAAAATTAAAATGAGAAATATATAAAAAAATAAAAATATTGCCCCGGGTGAGGATCGAACTCACGACCTTAAGATTATGAGACTTACGCGCTGCCTACTGCGCTACCGAGGCTGGTGACGAAAGTGTCTAATTAGATGTATTCTTTTGAAGCATTTATTGCATAATGTTATTTCATGCTTTTTATGAACTATGGCATACAATTTTTTTAGATTAATAACTAATTAAATATGTTTACTGTTACTTTTAAGAGGCCGTCGTATAAACGCGTTGGTTGTGGGTTCGATTCCCACTGGAGGGCATGAATAATATTTTAATATTTTATTTGTTTCGCTATGGTAAGAAGACAGGCGCGGCGTTGAGTTCCATCTATTATTGATATAGTTGTTATTTTTATGATGTATTCTTGTGTCTTTGTGGGCCCTTACCATATAAGCCCATATAATTATATTAATTGTTTGATTCTATCTTTTGTCAGGCTCTACATATTGCGATAATGGCAAAATAATTTAAGGATTAAATTAATTTCTCTTTTTTTTGTTGACTATACTTATAATAATTTTTCCAGTTCGTAGTCTGTAACTCTGTAGTAATAAGTTAAATAAATTACGAGATCAAAATGAGATTAGATTTTGCGATTAAATTACGGTACAAAACATAAAAATGCAAACAAAGTGAAAGCAAAAAATAACTTACCTACTTGCTAAATTGTTATGTAAGTGAAATAAAATATTTAAATAAAACATCATTTTTGTACAAAAAAAATACTATTATTAAAATTAAAACTCTTATATTTTTTTAACTTATAGCCCTCACTTGTTGCTTATCCCTCACATAGCAGTTACGCAGAGGGAATCCCCACTTTCCGCCGATTTCTGGACGCACTGCGTGTTGAGTGGCGTTTATGCTCCTTCGCCAGCATAAGGAGTATGAACTGCTATATTATTTATCCACTTTTGAATACTCAGCGAAAATTATTATTACGTTCGATTCATTTACTACAGTCGCTAACGAATATCGCGTCTTAATACACTAAGGTAGGGGTAATCTAAAAATACACTACAATGTTACTTATGACCTTGGTTATTAAACGACGACATGTAAATGTTTTTTTTTTCACTTTATTAAAAATGACGATCTTCCAAGTATATTAATTATTTAAAAGATAATGCGTTTATATTTTATTTGTTATTATTGGCCTTTTGGACTCAGTATTAGTAGATAGGTGTTTAAATGAACGCGACGGTTGAAAGTTCAAATTTCAAAGAAGATTATTTTTGTTTTACGATTCTACACAGCACAATCCAGTAACGCACCTATAGCTCGTACCTGTACACTCGTTTGCCTTGTCTTTTCCATAAAACAAAGAGCAGAGTAGGCAGAGTAAGTTATTGTGGCTTGTGAATACACTAGGGTCAACATTTTTCGACTAAACTTAAGACTTGAAAACTATAGCTTTGTTTGTTTTAATATATTCTGGTAAACAAATTTACCTATTATATACGCGTTTAATTATAGAAGTGCAATAAATATGCTATGATTAATTAGAGCCTGTCGTGGCGCAGGGACACAAGTGTGTAAACGGAACTGGTGTGGGTTCGATTTCCAATTGAGGAAATTAAATATTTATTTAAATTTATTTTTTCATTTCTTCGCTGTGGTGTAGAGGCGCGGCGTTAAGTTCATACAATAAAAGGCGTTATGTTCAATCAAACACTAAAATTAATAAACACAATGTGCGACCGAGACAAAACGATACGATTTCCCTTTCTAAGGCTAATTTCACGGTGCTATTCGAAATCATTGTATTTTTTTATCATTTCACTGAGATTGCCTCATGACCTACATTTTTTTTATTTATTTTGATGATCTGTGCTTGTAAATTTTTTTTTCTTATCAAAATTCTATTATAATTTGGTTTGTGGTATTTCAATTTCAATAATAAGTATGAAATTGAAACCATAATTATTTATTATTTATCAGGTTCGATACAAGTGAATTGTGATACTTACCTTTGTATCTTTTTTTCCAAAACCCAGCGCTATCGTATACAATGGGTTCAAATTTTACTAGAAGCTAAATATTTATTTATTAATTAAACTAGCGACCCTCTTGCGGCTTCGTCCGCTTTTACTACTGGATTATTCATATAATGTATGTTTGCAAAGCACTTAAGATAATGTGAAAATTAATTAAACCCTAATGCAACCCGCATTTTCATAGTTTCAATAAGGATTTTCCAATTGTTTTACACAGCAAGGATTTTTAGTAGGTACCGTAATTTTAAATCTGTGCTACTAATATTTTCAAGTACTTATTAAAATATATTTAAATGGCTATTTTTAGATAGTTAAATGACTATTTTTAAACGGAAAAATTATAAACAAAAGCATACCTACTAATAACTACTACAAAAAATATGAAACCAAATATATCGTGCCGAAATAATACATTCAACTCCAATTATCCAATACGTGCAAACGCATCTCAATCTTCGTTGCTACAGAGGCAGGCGGCTTTTTTTTTTCGAGCTTGTGGTTAATGCTGAAGAGGGTATTCTATCCGTGATGAAAAGCAAGCACTACGTGGCTGCCTGTGAGGAAAATTAAATAGAATGCATCGGCCGGGAAATAACCCGCCCCGGGCCGCCCGCGTGGCAGGTGAGCATTCTACCACTGAACCACCGATGCGTCTAAGGCAGGCGGGCGCGGCGGACGCGCTTGTATAAGCCGTTTCGCAGCAAGGATTTTTTGATATCGTAACAACTTCTAAAGTACTTATTAAAATGAAAAACAGTAAAAGACAGTTTTAATCTACATTAAGTGGCCAACGTAACTAATATACTTATTTATATGCTGAGAGTAAGGGATAAGTGAAACTTGACTCGATACAGCGGAGGTGTCAACGGCGTGATGTGTCAACAATTAAATGCGTTTTTCTCTAAAACGCAATTTATAAATAGTGTAAAAAGCAAATTTTATCTTCGTTTAACGTTGAAAATTAATAAAGGATAAGGATTAATACCATTGTGGAAAAATATCCCTCACAATAAAAAATGTATTGAAATTACTATTTTTAGCCAGAAAAATGATCACTACACGTTACCCGTAAAAGATACGAATATGCTGTCGCGGACTTGTTTGTAGATCTTATTAAGAGGAACAATATTTCAATACATTATTTTCATGTAGTACTTACCATTGAAGCAGCGCATGCGCGAAAGTGTATCAACAGGTAGGACTTTATACACATTTATCTTATTTATGTTAATTTACATAAGAATGTACAAATAATAAACTATATATAAACCTTCCCTGAGATATACTCGACCTAATGGTGAAAGCCGCATCAAAATCCGTTGGGTGGTTTAGAAGAAGAAGAGTTAGAAAGTTCAGACAGACACGAAAAGCGACTTTGTTTTATAAGATATAGGATTTATAAATTTCCTTGATCCAATAAGAAAAAATCTGCGTTCAGTTCCGTCATACAACATGCAATATATTAATTTTGAAGAATTAACGGAGAACAGAATGATACATACAGTGGTTAAAAAAAGTATTTGCACACCTAATTTTTTTGAAGTTACACCTACAAGAATACAGAATGATTTCAGTTAATTATATTGTTTAATAGCTTAATCTATATATATTTAGAATCGATTATCAAAAATTCTTAAAAAATAGAAGTAAAAAAATTAGTTAGTAAAAACATCTTTTCTTAAAGTCAAATTAGTATTTGCACACCAACCATTCTCTTGAGACAATGTTATTCCCGCGACATTTTGTCACTTTAGGTAAAATCTGTACATGTGAACATCGGGAAACGTATCCTAATATCGAGACGTTTGTGAAAAAATCTTCAGAAAAAAATCTTCTGTTCAGAAAAAAACTTGAAGCCAACATGCCAAAAGAATTTGAACTGTCGTTATCGACGCATGAAGAAATTATTTTACTCCGTAATGAAGGTTGAAGTTATCGCCAAATCGAGTCAAATTTAAAATTAAATTACTCGACTGTGTAGTATATTATAAAAAAACGAGAAGAAATGGCTTGTGTTGAGAATAAGGCAAGGTCCGTTCTTCCGAAGAAGCTCAGTACGAGACAAAGGCGACAAATTGTAAAATCGGTACAAAATAAACCATTTAAAAGCGCTTAAAGGTTAGCAAATGACATCGCATCACGTTCAGGTAAGGTTGTCTGTGCCCAAAATGTAAGAAACGTACTGGGTTGGTCTTCGCAGCAGAGCAGCGAGGAAAAAATCTTTCATAAGTGAGGCCAATATGGCAAAAACAGTAACTTTCGCGAAAGAATACGTAAATACGCCTTTAGAATTTTGGAACAATTTTATTTTTTCCTGACGAAAGCTAATTTTATCTTTTCGAATCGAACAGATAAACATTTGTGTGGCGCAAGCCAAATACTGAACTGCAGGCGAAACATGTGAATAGTACAGTCAATCACGGCGGTGGTCATGTAATGGTTTGGGGCTGCATGGCAGCAAATGGTGTGGGGAACTTGGCTTTTATCGAAGGAATAATGAAAGCAGTAGATTACGGTAAAGTGTTGAGCGATATTTTATCTTGCAGCGGATTAAAATTAGGCGTAAGTGAGACATACTACTTTCAGTAGGACAATGATGCTAAGTATACAGCTATGAAAACCTAAGGAATGGGTGATGTACAATGTCCGTAGAAAGCTGAAAACTCCGCCACAAATTCCAGACATCAACCCAATTGAAAATTTATGGCATCTGCTGGATTAAAATGTGCGGAAAATGAATTTTTTGAATAAAAATTATTTGCTTTGGTGGAGAAAAGGGCTCAAATCTCGATTTAAGCAACGTCCAAATTATTGGAATCGATGCCAAGGATATTGCAAGCCATCATTGATGCTAATGGAATCCACACAAAATATTAAGTGTCTTTTCTTTCATTTATTATTCAATATTTTACTAAATACGTACAAGCCGATTGGTGTGCAAATACTTATTTGACTTTAAAATATGTGTTGATAACATCTCATATTTTCATTTCTATTTTCTTAGAAATTTTATTAACCAATTCGAAATATATATAGATTAAGTTATTAAATACAATTACAGGGTGAGTCATATTGAACTTTCCGGTTTTGGAAGGACGTTGCACGAAGAAGGGAAGGAGTAGAAGGGTGGGGATGGTGTCATTAGACGCGCCATGACATGCAGTTTTAGTGTGAGCAATGGCTTGGTCGGGACAACATCGTGCGTTCGTAGTTGAAGAGTTTATTAAAAATGGCGGCTCCGTGATCACAACACAGCGTGCGTTCCGTTTACATTTTGCTATTGGTCGACGTGATCCCATTCCCACTGGACCAACAATCAGAAATTGGGTATCAAATTTTAGAGCAACATCATCAGCATTAAAAACAAGACCACAAGGCCGAATTAGGACGTCAACGTCAGCGGAAAACGTGGATAGAGTGCGGGCTTCAATTCAACAATCCCCTCGGCGTTCTGTTCGGAAACATGCCGCTTCACTAGGATTATCTTTCAGTAGTGTCCGCAGAATACTGCATAGAGACCTTAAATTTCACCCATACAAGATTCAGGTAGTGCAAGAATTAACAGTTAGAGACTTAGACACACGAACAAATTTATGCCGCGACATTCAGCAGATCCCCCGCACTGCTGTTTTGATCTTCAGTGATGAGGCACATTTTCACCTCGCCGGAACTGTCAACAAACAGAATTTTCGATACTGGGCTGAGAATAACCCACGAAACCTACACGAACGACCACTTCACAGCCCTCGAGTGACAGTGTGGTGCGCTATTGCAGAGTTTGGTGTGTGGGGTCCCTATTTTTTTGAAGAAGATGGTCAAGTCGTCACAGTTACCTCTGCTCGGTATTGCGACATGCTTGAAACTTTTCTGAAACCGAAATTGGAGGAATTAACGCAGAATCATGACAACGATAACATCTGGTTCCAACAAGATGGTGCTACAGCCCATACATCCAGGCGTTCAATGGAAATCCTGCGACAAATGTTTCCCGGTCATCTCATTTCTTTGCGAGGTGACGTTGGGTGGCCGCCGAGATCACCTGATTTAACCCCCTGCGATTTCTTTCTCTGGGGTTACCTGAAGGAAAAGGTGTACACGCATCGTCCCCGAACCATCGATGAACTGAAGGCTGCAATCACGGAAGAAATCAATGCTATTCCGCTGAATATGACTCGACGAGTAATGGACAACTTCCGGGAAAGGCTTCAGCAGTGTGTGGTCAATGGAGGTAGACATTTACAGGATATCATTTTTAAAACCAACTAAATTAAAACTGCATGTTATGTGCTTTCAAACAATAAAATAATTTTTACTGCATGTCGCTTTGTTTTTAATACACACCTTATTGAAATCGGAAAGTTCAATATGACTCACCTGTATTATCTAAAAGCATTCTGTTTTTTTGTGGATGTAACTTCAGAAAATTAGGGTGTGCAATTACTTTTTTTACCCACGGTATGTCACAGATTTCCTCTGTTTAAAGTATAAATTTATAAACTTTACATAAACAGTTTAAAATCCCTTAAAATGTAATATAATAATTAATAGTTGCCTTAGCCTATTACAATTCTGTTTTTTTGTTTGTTTGATTCGCAGTAGAATAATTCAAAAGACACGCGAGCTATTACATTAGTAAATGTTTATTAATTAAATGAATATTATGTATCTGTGTTCATTGTCTACTAATAATGTATACTTGGGAATCACTTCGTAAAATTAAGAGTCAGTTCGTTTAAATTGAAATTCATATTAAAAATGTTATTTATTTAAATAAAAAAATAAAGCTACCACAAGCTCGGAAGGCAGTTCTGCTCAGAAGATCTATTAGGCCACAAGTAGGGAACAGGGTTACAGCGTGAAACTGATTTAATTTGACTTTATTTAAATTTCGTATATAAAAAATACAAATGTAATACAGATATAGAAAAGAATTTCATAATAATTGTATTAAAGCATTGTTATACAACAGTATACGTTCTTTTGCGAAGAACTTACTGACATTTGGTTCAAGTAAAATCCTATTAAAATAATTCGGGTCGCAAACTATGTGGGTTACGTCATATATATGGCTTCCGAAGACGTACAGGATACAGATTGTTATCGTAATATTGAATAAGGCTTATTTGTTATCAATATTTTGACCGAATGTATAGATTATAAAATATATATATTAAAATATATATATTATGTGTGATAACTTATGACGTATGAATTAAACTTATGCTCTAAATAAATTTGTTGATATTTATTATTTTCTATAGAGTTATGCTTACACTTTGCTGAATAGACATATTATAAGTATACATTTTTTGGTTTTCTATTTTGACGGTGTGCTGGAGCTTTTGTTTTTTCAGAATTTTTATATATTTTATCAAGAAAGATTAAGAAAACGTAAGTAAAGAGTTGAATTTAATGAACATGATATGAAACAATTATTTCCCATACTCTCAATACTTGCATATTTTTAGTTTTTTTTCATCTTAGTTTGAAATAATATTTTAATTTTAAATAAATCTACCCATACGCAAAAATGCGGATTTTTTATATCAATATTAAGTATTTCGTATTTAGAAACTTCTGGAGACCGTCGCGAACCACGATGATTGTGGCTGCAATCTCCACTCGGGGGCATAATTATAATTAAATAATTTTCATTTCCCTACATTGGTACACTCAAGGAACAGTGTTTCTGAAATAAGGAGATGTGCGGGGAATGGAATTGGGTTTCCACTGCCTAACTGCGGGAAAAGGCATAATTTTTTTTTTTTAAATTCAATTGGAACTTCATAAAATTGACTAAGTTGAACTTTCGAGACCTTGTACACATGATATTTTATTTGTCTTTTCATATGTAGGTTACTACTTTAATAATTTCACTGGTTTCTTAATAATTGTTCATTGACATTTTACTCGAAACAAAAGATCAAGATCGAACTGACATGGAAACGGAATCTGTGAAACATAAAAATAATAATAACAATATTATAAATATCTTTCTCATGATAGAAATACTACAAATATTTCCATGAATGAATGAATGAATGAGTGAGGAAGTCACATGAGGATAAGAAAAAAGAAGATCTGCCTCTTTAAGGCACGTCGAGAGAATTAGTGACAAAAGCATTCTTTTGTCAAGTAAAAGATATTTATAGAGTAAGAGTGGCAGCGGGAGACCTCGGTCAACATTGCAGAACTATTGAATGGTGAAGAGATATTGAAGGAAGGTCACGTAAAAAATAAGAGGACCTCTCAGATCATGCATGAAGAAACACTTTGGCCCTCTGTTCTCTCTTGTTACCCTATAAATATAAAGCGTGAACCTAAAAAAAAAGAATCGACCACCAGCAAAGTTTTTTTTTCTGAATCGAATTAATTATTAGAAAGCTGTGCTAACAAAAATGTTCATATTTCAAACAAAAAACAATATCAAGTAAAGAATCAAATATTTTGATGACCAAAATGTAGTTGTGTAATGTAATCACAATCCGGTGGGTACTCGTATAAGCTCATTAGCGGCATTACCCAATACGAGGTGACTACGCGATAATCTTGTTACTTGGGGGTGTAATACTATAGGCGATTTAAAAAAAAACAGCTATAATTTTTCATATTTTTATTAGAAATATCTACTTACATTACTTTACACTTCAAGACCAGTCGGGGCGCAAGCATGTGGCTGTAGATGCGACAGGTTGTGGATTCGATTTCCCATTCGAGGAAATTAAATATATAATCTCGTATCGAGGCAAAGCGACGAGCTCACTCAACTCACTCAATGAACTGAATGAACTCCGCAAATCGGCGGAAAATGAAACAGAAGTGTCTGAATCCTAAGTTCCCAGGTTCCCTTTGTTATATGCAGCGTGAAACTAAAACAAAGTAACAGCGTGAAAATAAAAAAAAGGGTCATGTTATCGTCGTTGCCCAGTGTTTGAATGTAAACGCAGCGGCGGGCGGTGGCTTGCTCCACACGCAATACCTTGGAAATTGGGCAGAGGAGGCCACAGCGGTCTCTTGGTTATATGTTTTACAGATGCCGACAGTGAACATGAATAAGAGAAAAACCAAAACAAGAAAATAAATGTTTTCAGTATTAAATACTTTAGTGTATCTGGAAAGGATAGAACTGGCTAGCATCTAAACTAAGAAGGCTTTAACATAGTTCTCAGTGTAAATATGTAAACGTAGGTATTCTTTAATTAAGGTAGCATAATTCCTGTCCCGTTCGGAGCCTGGTCTGGGCCCCGGGGACGTACTTACTATTTTTTTTATTACTGGCGCAATTTTTAATGATAACATTTTTTCTGCCTCTTTATCTATTATTAGCATCGATTACGAAACGTCTAGCACAATAAATCAATGGAAGAGATAAATATTGCAACTTCTTAGCACGCGAACTAAATAGTAAATACTCATATAAAAAGAAACAAGTAAGTTTGTATGGCCGTCATAGCAAAAAATATTTGTTTAATTCTAATTTATAGGTAATAAATTGTATTGTCAAATGAGAAATAATAAATTAGAAAATATCTGTCTATATCGTATTTTTATTATAATAAAAATACGATTTTGATAATTTAGTATAAAAATATTTTTAAATATTGTTTTAAATTTAAAGTTAATTTTAAAGATTATTTAAAAATATACTTTATACATAAATTTAAAATTGTAAGTTAATAAAGAGTTGTGGGTTCCAATCCCACTTGAATGAATTATTATCATTTCTTCTAAGAAATTCATGCAATGTGTGGAATTCGGATGAAAAACGGAAAACTGAGAATTCTTGATACTAGCTTCTCGATAAAGCGTGAAGCTAAAATATATATAAAAATATCTTCTGCAAAAATGGAAACAACATACTCGTATAATGTATAGATGAGGTAGGTGTATGCAATAGGTTGGTGAGATAACGTGTGTTTGCATGGGCGTGGCACGAGAGGTTATTGCAACCAGTTCAACTACTATTGTTAAATATTCGTTAGATAAAAAACTCGACCTACATATTGTTTTATGCAAATATAATAACAATTGTTGATTTAATCAGTTTTAGTAATTCTAATGGCCTTATCAAGAACATTTTCAGCACGGAATCGAGAAAAGTGAAAATTTATAACGATTTATTTCGTTCAGCTGTCTCCTTGTTGTATTGTTTTCAAAAGAAATTATTTAGATTCTATTTTTCATAATTACGGATAGAAATTAGCGTTAATTTTAAACTGAGTTTTATTATTTTGAAAAGTGATTTTGAACTTAGCATTTTCTTTATATTATACTCTTTTTCATATTTATTGGATTATTGCATGGCTTAATTACAGACCAAACACAGAAATCGGGTATAATTAGTAATTATCCTATTAATATCTTTAAGGAAAATTACCGAATTTACGTTCATCTCGATAGTCATTGATACAACTAGTAATAAACAGTTAATACTATAATATATAAGATACACAAATATAATACAATATATTTAAAATAATATACAAACAAATACAATAAACACACATTTATTAAAGTAATAAGAAGCATCGTGCTCCGATTAGCTGTATTATTATAATTAGAAGTGCGTGCGCTGCGTTTCATTATCGTGCTAACATAGATTCGCGTAATCATCGCGTGCGTGCACTACAGACTGTAGAGGTACTCGTACTGCATGAATATTGAATATGCTAAAACAGTGCAAGCGACCGCCAATTTCGACTCGAACGCAGTCTTTTGTGGTCCGAAACATATGTTGAGTAATTAAGGTAAAGCGTCTCGCAGTCTACAATGTCACGTCTCGTTTCCGATCACCTTTCGCACATCCCCCCGATATTATAAAAGTGTCGGCGCCGCGCCGCGCGCCCGCAGTTGATACGCGCTACCGAGCGAGTCGCACGCTCCTGTTATGCTAAAGTGGTGAACCCACGCTACAAACATGGAGGGGACCATCCCCAGCCAAGTCATGCCTGAGCCCGACGAGGGTATCTCCACCGACCGCCGCCCGTCCACCGACGACCACGCCGACCTATCCGACACGGCGTCCGAGGCCGGCTCTGGTGGAGGCAAAGACTCCGGCTGCGAAGTCGCTCCGGATGTCCAGGAACCGCCCTACACACCGCCCGACGAGGAACTTGCCAACCGCATTGTGTCCCAAGTAGAGTTCTATTTTTCGGATGCAAATATCACTAAGGACGCCTTCCTGTTGAAGCATGTCCGTCGTAACAAGGAAGGGTATGTCTCACTCAAGCTCATATCCAGCTTCAAACGCGTCAAACACCTGACCAAGGATTGGCGAGTGGTTGCTGAAGCTTTGAAGCGATCGACAAAATTGGAAATAAATGAACCGGGAACGAAGCTTCGTCGAATTGACCCCCTGCCACCGTACGACGAAACTACCCCGTCCAGGACTGTTGTGGCAGTCAAAATGCCCATAGATCGCCCTTCAGTAGAAAATGTTTCGAGATTATTTGCTAGCTGCGGTGAGATTGCTCTGGTACGTGTGCTGCGGCCCGGCAACCCAGTCCCAGCGGACGTCCGTCAATTCCTCAACAAAAATCCTAGTTTGGTGAATTGTGTGTGTGCTTTGGTAGAGTTTACTGAATCTGAAGCTGCGAGAGGTGCCCTTCGTCTTCAAAGTTCTGACGAGGACGGTATGCGAGTATATGAACTAAACGGTGTCCCTCGGGAACCCAAGAGGAAGGTTCCGGCACGGCGTCCAGCGACGACTAGACGCCACGAGTGCGAATACTCCTCATGTTGTAGCGGCTCGGAGGCCGAGTACGACTATAGATACACAGCACCATTTTATAGAAGGAACTCGAGTGGATTCTTCACACCACGATCTCCAGAAATACAAACATGGGTGCCACGCAGAACCTCAACTTGCAGTCATAGTTCAGATTCTGGGGTTTCTTTCTTCTGTGGCTCGCGAAGGGCGTCACAGGCTAGCACCGGAAGTGCGAGCAGTGCTGAGGGGTGGCTGGCGCGGAGGCTGTCCGGTTGTTCAATAACCGGAACCGAATGCGGCGGAAGGAGGTTGTCGTGCACGCCACGATTCGAACCCCGCACGCCGGTAGTTCCGGACGGCACGCGCGGCTTCCACGCCGCCGCACGCCAACGCAGAATCTCGGACCTCGCGTTGTATTCGCGCTAGAAAGCGATCGCCAACCGTGACACCTTTCTAATAACGTTGGATAACCACCTTTCACGTTCTGGCCACTTGGTTTATAATCTACGAGGAAGCGTTTCGTCTTCGCGTGCTTAGCTCTAAATTTTATTATAAAAATATAATATAGTCGGTATGTTGGAATGAAACTGTAAGGTTAGAGTCGACGGTGAATCGACATATCTAATACGTATGTGATCGAAGCTCATTTAGTTAGTCTAGTTGTTAATTCGTAACAGATATTCCTTTTAATTTATTAGCGTATAATTTATTTATTGTTATTGCCGCGTATTTATTGCGGACAGGACGCGCACGGTAGGGAGTTTTCAAGAGCATGTCCGAGTTGTGAGCACAAAACTCAAAAAGCAAAATCGACATCTGAATCTGAACTTGTAGACTTGACATCCGGTGTGGTATAAGGGAGACAGCGGCGCGAGCACGTTTCGTAAATAGGATTGACGATTTATATGGCTTCTTATTAAATTTACATAATACGCTAACGCTGTCGGTCTCGGCGACGGGATGCCACACGGACCTACCGTCCATTTTCACTTTTATATAGAATAAGTAGTACGTAATATATTATTTAAGTCAGTCGCGCCATGTCATGTATTTCGTTTAAGTTTTTTATTTGTAATAATTTTAAGTTGTTGTGATTTTAATTGTATTGCGTAATGGTGAGAGGCGCTGTTCGGAGCGATCGTTTCTTTAATGGTCAACGTCGGAAGTCACATTTGCGTTAGCTAGTATATCATTTTTGTACTGAGTGTGTTTTTTTATATAATAATTTTTCATGCTTGGTTCTTACTTGACGAAGTAAGTGTAATCTGAAAGCTTGTAATTATAAACTGTATTTACAAGATAGAAAATTACAAGTGACTCGATTTTGACCATTAAATACTGTCTGTATGTTTGTAATATAAAGGAATTTGCTTGATAATTTTTATATTTATTTCTTTTAGAGGAGGTTTATAGCACAATAATGTTTCAGGTGCTTAATTTAACGCCGCGCTCCTCCTCGTATTGTAATAATGATTTTTAAATATAAGTTTTTGAAAGAACGTTGTTGTTTTTTTACTAAGTACGACCTTCGTGGTGGAAAGTGGGTTCTTTTTCGAGCCCAGTTCACCTTGACTGATCGATTCTCACGCGGTGACAGGTTGCTTCACAGGTTAAATACTTGAGAGCTCGCTGTAAAAGCTATTAATCATGTGTCAATTATAAAAGACATAGCAATTGAGCTAAAACCTGCATTTATATTTTCGTTAATATATTTTATCTATATTTGTCCTGACCTTGCAAAATAAGCCAAAAAAACTTTAAGATTTACTAAAAAATGTATTCCAAATGTAATTTCAGCTCATTTACACAACAAAAAAAACGTTAATTGCCGTTACAGTGCTGTCTGTTACAGTTTGAAATTATAAACAAATTAAATTAATAACAGTAAACTACGATTGTGAGTTCGAATCTCACTAGGGGGCTCACTCATTAATTATTTTTAATTCCTCGCTCAAGTAATAAAACAAACCGCGGCGTTGAGTTTCGTCAATTAACATATGTCTAGAAGATTGAGCGAAAAGTGAAGAACGTAGTGTTCAAGGCTGGGTTGCCACTGTCTATCCTGATGTTTGCGGGATACAGCCTGAAAGCGAAATAAAATAAATGAAAAAAATATATCAGTCTGTCTTTTTTTCTCTGTCATCCTTGATCGGAAAGTAAAACATGTGGGAAACGCGTGAAGACTAATTAAATTTAAATGAGTTGTCACCACACGGAACTACTACTGTAAAGTACCTTGTTTACGGAAAGATCTTAAAATCTAATTGGCTTGGTTTTTTTTAAATTATTTCATATTTTTTGGGTAAACAAAAACTTGTTGTGATTTCGCGTGTTATCTTCTGTCAGTATGTGAGTTCCATGACCTTGTCAATGTAGGCTTGTATGAAGCAGGAAAAGTGTGTATAACTTTTTTATATATTTTTTAAATATACATATATGAAAAAGAATGATTTTTTAAATCTTATTTAATAAGAATATACTGTGATATAACTATAGAGTTAAAACACTCCGACCATCATTTTAGTGACAGTATTTCAGTAGGTATAACAATCAGTCATTAACAAAAAAATTTTGCGGGCAATCAAATGAATGAAAAACAATGTTGCAATAATTTAATATTTATTTAAATATATAGTTATATTTATCTAACTCAAGAACCAACTCTGAGTGTGTTTTCACAAAAACAAAGACTTAGCCCTTGTCATATGTCCTTGTAA
Source organism: Heliconius nattereri (assembly GCA_013403645.1). Taxonomy (NCBI): domain Eukaryota; kingdom Metazoa; phylum Arthropoda; class Insecta; order Lepidoptera; family Nymphalidae; genus Heliconius; species Heliconius nattereri. The sequence continues at coordinate 10,336,094 of JAAIXI010000229.1, read as the reverse complement.
CCTATTCACTTTCTTTTTAACCGACTTTTTATTATATGACCAATAAACTTTTTTTGTCCTTTTTTCCCAAGTTTATATATATTTGTTATTAAGAATTAAACCCACTGCACCAGAAAAAGCAGCCAAAGTATACATTATACCAAAACCAAATCTTGCATACTTAACTAATTTAGCATGACCCCACGGTCAAATGGAACCATATAAACTATAGCCTCCTTCTATACGAACCAGTACTTCCTGAGATTAGCGCATTCAACCAAACAAAGTCTTCAGCTTTATAATATTAGAATAGATAACTATGACTAGATATATAAATCAATACACAGACAAACTTTGCGTAATAAATTGTATGTATATTTAATTAAAATGATCTGAACCAGTCATCCGTAAAGGCGAATTTGACTGACAAATAGATAGATAGTATTTTTTTAATAATTTCTTGCGGAGGTTAAAAAGTTGCAATATCTCGCAATAGAACTTTTAAGTATTTAGGTCAAGTTAATAAAAATATTGATAAGATATTTACAAATTACTTCTATACTACACTTAATTGTAAGGCATATAATAGATAAATGTAGTATTCATATACTAAAAGTAATGTTTTATAAAATGTATAAAAAATTTAAAGCATTTTAATGACCGTCTAAAAGTTTTGACCATATTACCATAGTGAAGATGAAGCGAGAGTGGTAACCGAGACAGGGAAAGACGTTGGTTGACCTTGATAATGCTTGATGAAGGTCACAAAGGTCACAGCATATATGAAGAATTGATGATTCTTGGCCGTAGAAGTTCCGTTCTCTCTGGCTAACCCAAACGTTAAATAAAAAAGTAATAAAAACAAGGAAAAAATCTAATGTAATTTAACTAAACGAACATAACATAAAAATTCAATTGTAATCAGAGAATCGCTCTGTTTCATTGCAAATCGGCAGCTACGTGCTCCGCTCACTTCCGGTGCACTAAGTTTTCCTTCAAATTAACATATTTTCCCCTAAGGTTTTACTTGCTGTGAATTGTAAACAATCACGTGCATGTGTCCGTGTGTCTTTGCCTTATTAACTAGCTATTTTTTTTTCATTCACGCTGTATCTCGCTTCATAATAGGGTAGGCGGAGGGAACCTAGTGTTAAAACACTCCGTTCCCGACATTCCACCTAATTTTCAATAGATTGCATGTTGAGTGGTGGAACTCAACGCTGCGTTTTGTCTTATTGTCAGAGGGAGACAAATTAAAATATTTAGTTACTTTTTAAAATGACGGAACCTAACGCCACGCGGAACTCATTGCCGTCTTGTCTACTAGAGAGGGGAAAATAAGAAATTTCAAAAATATTATTGTCCCGAGTCAGGATCCAATCCACGTCCGTCACACATAATAAATACATCTTTAAGTATAAGTCTATTTTTAGTTAAGAATCTATTTAAGAATTTTATATATTTAAGTATAAAATCCTCATCGAATTAAAATCTCCGTCAATTATAAACCATGCAACAGATTTCGACATGGTTTTCCAACCGATTTAGATGATTTTTTGCGAGTATAAATTGAATCTACAATACATTTTAATTAAGTATTTTAAAGAAAAGAGTTCAATTAATTCGTTTTGTAATAATGTGGTTCAAAGAATCTATATAATATTAACGCAATTTCGTTAAACTCAGCAAGTAGGAATAACATTGCTATTATCAATATTATTCTGTTTTGTAATAAGAACGGCAGAGGCGGAGGAACCTATCCTTCTCCATTTTCCGTCCTACGAGACTACGCTACCTGAGTTTAAGAACTGAGCCTCATACTTTGTCTTTTTAAAAAGGAGACGAAATACAAAAATAATAATTCAATCCCCCTAATTAAAATCGAACCTACAATCGTCGCATTTACAGACAGGCGGCATCTTATTTATACTTACACTTGTCATTTCAAGCACGACATTTAATTTGTAAAGATTTATAGATTTTATAATGATGCATATCTCTTACAAATATTTTATAGAATTGTCAAATGCATAATTCATTGAAACGAATTGTAAAATGATTATAAAAAAAAATACAAAATCAGCCGTCGAAATGATACACAGCAATCGCTCGCCGATTTTAAAATTCAATTAGATACTGTATAAGCGTTAGGTCATTGGATTAAATAGTTTTAAGGAGTGTGGTAGGCAAAAAGTATTAAATTTTTCTGGTTAATTTAACCTGTTCTTTTTATATTGCAATAGTGTTGGAATAATAACTGTTGATTGGTATGGTTAGAAATTGAACTACGATTAGAACATAATACAGAAAAAAGAAATTTTAAACTACTTCCATTTCGTTTTATATTAAAATTCTGATAATATATAATAACGTATATTTCATGATTGAACTAGTGAAAAGACCGCCCTTTGTGTCTTTACCAGAGCGAGGGAATGCGAATAATTAATTCTTACGGAATCGAACCCGCTTTAGCACGAGCCCCGAAATTAACACATATAGACCCGCCGTGCCCAAATGGGTACACCTATAACAGTACCCTTGTTTTTTTTATATTTTTATTTTTATGCAGTTTATGTCTAGAATTGTAAAGATCCTTATGTTGTGGCCGTAAAATTCAATAAAAATTTTTTACAATCGTTCATTTCGTGGAATTTGTAAAGCTGTTTAAAAAATCTGTGAAGGCAAAATGTAAGTATTTTTATTTTTAACTTTTTCTTCTAAATACATTTGTTTTGGTACAAAACATACTTCAGTACTTAGTATTCTATGTAATATAATTGCATTTGATTAGAAAAGAAGAGTCGTAATAAGACAAATTCAATTTTTACGATGCTGTCCCCAATTAGGGCTAATGGGCAGATCAGAGGTAAATTTTTATGTACGCATGTCCATCCAAAGTTCATAATGACTCTCAGGATATTAAGCTGTCGCAATGAATATAAGGGTCTTCAAGAAGCAATCGCAGTTGTAATTATTGAAGAAAAAGACTTCGGAGGGGTATATTTAGTTGCGCTGTTTCTAGAACCAAGTGTGATAATCGACGAAGAAGGAGATGATAACAATAAACAAAGCACTGCTAATCTGCCTGCTTACTAATAGAAGCAATGAAAATTGAGACAGTAGCAATTATCAACCTTTTGCTAAGAGACGTAGAGGAACCGTAATCTTAAGCAACCCCCTTGGTGTAAATTGATCCAATTACGACTAATATACAAGGTCGTCTTGAGAAATTGTAAGAATTATATAATTATAAAAGATGAAACTCAGCAGTAAAGGATATGAAAAGAAAAACCGAGCCGATTTTGATTACTGCTTTTACCAAGTCATCCAAATTTTATTAGCGCGAAGGTTTGACCAGTGTGGTATGGGCGGGGTTGATCAGGCTGATCAATCTTTTTACCTGTATAGCAACGCTGTACGTGTACGTGGAAAAAAATAATGATGGGTTTTATCCACATACATAAGATCTCGCTGTTGCAAATTCGCAGCACCTACACTTGCTAACCAATATAAACAGGATAGAATAGGTTGATTTTTTCGTCACATCGCTCGTCACGATTTAAGAGCCGAAAACATCAACCTATTTATGCGCCCAGCAGCTTCTGCAGTACCAAGGCTGCTGCACCACGGGATAGACCACTACTCCCAAAAACTTTGCTAGCAACTGAGATGTGGAATGTGCCATAAAAAAACGCGTTGATAATGTAAAAAGTTTTATAAAATATTTTGTGTCGCGAAAATAGTTTCGAAAGTTTACATACTACATGTGCCCAGTGGCCCCATTTAAGGACGGCAATTCTTTATATTTAAATTAAAAAAAATATATATATATATGTTTTTTATATTTTTTACATCGATATCTATTACCTAAAAAACCTTTTATTTACTGCTAGTTTGACTATGGGTCTAAATGGGCTAATTAGCCATTGGATTAGTTATAATTATAAAAATATTTTGTAATTCTATTATTTATTTTAGAATTATATACATTGTCTTACAAGGCAATTTTGGGGACTACTTAATTATAAGAATTATTTAATCAATTACCTGATTACTGAAATGTCACTCTCTAATCTCAATTCTTTTTTATTTTATCCATCACTTTAATTACCAATTAATTTTGTATAGGATTTTTTTTATGGAAAAAGGACAAGGCAAACGTGCGTGATTACCGCCGCCCACGATCCCGTGCAGCACCAGAGGAGCTACAGGTGCGTTGCCGGCCTTTGAGGTGGAGATTACCGACCTGGAAACACTGCCGCGGGTATTCCACAGTTCGGTTGCGCGTGGAAGGAAATTTCTACGAAGCCGTACAGTAGTGGAGTGCCACGTATCCAGGTGGTGTGGATGGTATTTAAGTTTGTGACGTACTGTGCCGTAGGAAAATTCGGCGGCAGGTAAATTAATAAGCCAGCTAATCTTTGAAAAGCTTTTATAATAAATATTAGATGGATGCGATTACATCCTGGATACTCATGACGCTAGTGATGGAGAATATTTGATCGTGCCAAATTAATTGCAGATTCTTCGTCATCTTCACGCATCTTCTGCATTCTTGCGTTATACAAAGACAACTTAACGTAATTCTATTTTAGCTTGAAATAACTTTTTTTTAGCTTTACATTGTATCTTCCATATAGCAGGGTGGCCAAAGAGAACCAGGGAACCTAGTGTTAACACTCAGTTGCCCAATAACACTTCCGTTCCCCACGTTCCGCCGAATTTTTGAGGCATTGAGTGAACATTGAACTAAAACAATTTCTCTATTCAAATAAGCTTAACTTAGCTATATGCTGAATCCCAAGCGGGGTAGCCAGAGAGATCGGACCGCCACACGCTACGGTCTCTATTCTCTCTCTCTCCCTGCTCAGAAATTGTTCAGATTTATAGTATTAGTATAGAAAAACAGCAAGAACCAGTGGCGTAGCGAGCTTAACTCGCGCCCAGGGTAAAATACTTTTACAGCGCCCCTCATGCGAACACACTATAATTTCATATGTATGTTTAAATAGTTTTGCGGACTATTTAGTGCCCCTTTATGAGCGGCGCTCGGAGCTTGATGCCTCCCTTGCTCCCTCCTCACTACGCCACTGGCAAGAACGTAGTGTTACTAGAAGAAATAATAAACACACTGTACTCGCAACATAGTAGATAACTTAAACCAGTTAAAATTACAATTGTTCTTTTGTTTCACAAGACAGTCAGGCATAGTTGAATTTAAAATTTATGTAACAACAATTATGTTAGATAATTCACTACATGCATACATTACTTATGTAAACGATGGGAGATAAAAATATGTAAATTATTATTAGATTTCGTTCAAATATACTCTAGCCTCTACTATAGCAATTTGTATGTTAAAATAGTCTATTAAAGTCTTGTATGTTAAAGCTGATTTGATTTGAAAATCTTGAAATAAGAAATGCTTTTTTTTTTTAAATTATGCAATTTGATTAAACAACACAGTTCTTTTAACATTTTAATTTTTCTTTTTTAATCTTACAGTTATCACACACATGGCAGGCTAGGCTAACGTCTCTATCGTTGGATAGAATAAATAGAAAAAGGAAGAAAAAGAAAGAAGAGAAGATATGAAGTCACAACCTCCTATTTTATTTTTATTATGGCACAATATCACCAATTTGGGATATAAAATAAAAATAAATATATCGTAAAACAGTAATTTATTGTACAGATCATAAAAACACGGATAGAAGCAAGACTTTATGTAAACATAATAATATAAGTTACCCACAATCGTTTTACAATACGAGTATAAAATTATAATCCATTCATAATAAATATATTTAAGGCCTTAGACTTTGGATTTTTGCTTCTTTTTGTAAGAATAATACGTTTTTAATTAAAATATATGCGGATGTGTAATATCTGTTTTAATTTAAGTAGGTATACGAAGGTTGTATTGAATTTAAGTTGATTTGGTCCAGTGATTGCGATTTTTGTGACTTTTTCATGGGATTTACGGATATAAAAAAAATATTATTTGGATTTTAAGTTTTTTTAATTGTTTTTTTTTGTTCTGCTATACTTATTATATAGGCCGTCAGTCGGTCAGCGCCTAACTGTAAACGCAACGATTGTGGGTATGATTCTCAATTGGGATGAAGAATAATTTTTATTTCCACGCTCTGGTAATAAGACAAAATGTAACGTTGAGATGCATCACACAATCTATCTAAAATAGGTGGAAGGTGAGAGTTTCTTAACACTAAGTTTCCTCTGGTTCCCCACGTATATGCCAGTACGGCTGAATAGATTTTTTTTAGCTTCACGTTGTATCCTGCACATAGCAGGGTAGGTAGAAGGAATCTGGGACCTAATGTTGAAACATTTCGTGCCCATTGCAATTGCCCACTTTCTACCAAATTTTCGAGGCATTGCGTTTTGACTGGCGGTAATCAACACCCCGCTTTGTCTTGATACTAGAGTGAAGAAATGAAGATATTAATGAAAATTTCCCGTCACGTCAGTCAACTTTTGCCCCAGCGCCACTACTTCGATGCCTTAAATAAAAGTTTTCAATTTTTCATATGAAAAAAAAAACAAAATATTTGTATGATTCCATATGATAAATAAAAAACACATACCACAAACAATATATTACGATACCCATGCATTATATAACGAAAACGCGGAGTGAACGAATTAAGCGATTAACTGGTGCGTTCGGTTTAATGACGCTGCCGGTTATTTCATTTTTCGCGAGGCATTACTTTCGAAATTGTTATTTTTGATTATTATTACTTATTATCTTCACACTACTTTTTAGTAAGCATAGATAACCTAGAGTTAAGACACTCCGTTCTTTACATTTCACCAAATGTAGTGAACAAATGTCCTTAACATTCGTAGTTCAAAATGTTAATTGTTGTTGTAAATTAAATTAAAGTTAGCAGTTAGCATAATCTATTAAATATTTTTTACGACTCATTTGATTATTCAATTGAATGATTACTAAAACTTAATTTGTGAGATTTAATAACTAAATACCCGTATAAATTGTTGGAATTCAACGTTGAACTTTGTCTTACTAGAGCGGAAAATAAAAAAAAACAAGCATCCCCCCCACACCACGACTTCTAATTTCAAAAATATAATATAAACTATGTAACAATAGTAAAATAACTTATTAGTTATTTCAGTAATTGGAGACCATAACGAAGTACTTACTAGTTTTTGTAAGCGTACGTACATTTAACTAGATATATAATTGACCACGGCTGATTGAACAACGATTAAGCGTCACATTCACGGTTCTTAAGCAAATGAGAACAGTAAATATTAAGTAATTATTGATATTGATAACCATTGCTTTACAGTAGCCGTTTTTTGTACCAGAATCGCTAGAATTATAATTAAAATTAATTAAATTATTAAATATTAACTTAAAATTCTAAAAACTTTAAGTTATCTTTTTTAGAAAAAGTCTATAATCATGAGCAGAAACACGTAATGCCTCCAGAATTAGGCGGAAAGTGGATAGCAGAGTGTCTTATTACTAGGCACTTGCTTGAAGGTGAAAAAAAAGTTTATTTAAATCCGCGCTTCTTGGTCCGTCTTCTCGTCTTAACTTTTATCGATTTTCCAAAATTATTGAACTATATATATTTTTAAAATGTTTAAAATATTTCGATTCTATTTGGTTATTACTGTTATAGTTAATTTTGTATAACTTTATTTTCATCTTTAACAAAATAATAAATAAAACATTATTTAGTATTTCATGGATTCCTTTTTTAATAAGAGACGTCATTAAAAGTTCAAGTCAATAGTAACATTTACAAAACCCCGCGTTTCCCGACTTCCTCGCCGCGGCCGTGACACGACCCTGACTCGCATTACAATGTGTCAATAATTGCCAATAGACTATTATAATCAAATGAGAATTTAAATTCCTTTATTTATTATCTGTTAATGTTTATTATTCGCGTCGAACCCAGACTTTACACGATTTTAAATTTTATTTTTTCAAAATTGGAGACGTTTACACACATTTTTCATTTTTTTAATAGTAAGAAAATTGACACTGAATAGTCCACATGAAAAGTGAACTGTATAGATATAATCTATACATTTCGATTTCGATAATGTGTTGTAAAACGCTATGAATACCTCCACTACAGAGAATGGATTATTATTATTTAATTGCTCTGGTAGACCAGACTCAGTGTTTAGTTTACCACTCATAGCCCAATGTCTCAAAAATTAGGCAGAAAGTCTTATCCCTAAGTTTTCTCTGCCTGCCCTGCTATATAGAAATTGGGAAGTACAATGGTTAAAAAGACTAAAATAATTAAATCTTTTTTTACTATACCTTCCTAAAATATTTCTAATAACTGAAAATTATATAAATACTGCTACAATAGTTACTAAAATTTTAGTCAAACAAACAAACAACAATAAATTATATTATTATTGGTAATATTCTGATGGGAGCCATGGTCGGGTCACGGCCAACGTTAGGAAGTTGGGAAGCTTACAATTAGCTTGTGTTTAATATATTATGTCATTAATCATTTATAACTAATGATCGGATAAGAACGGAACTTTAAATCATAGATGGCCTATAAGCTTAGTTTGTTAAGTTCAAGTAGTCATACTGAAAGTTATGCATACTATTACAATATTATGTAAAATATACAGTTATTTTTGGGAGAGAGGTAATTATAAATTGGTACCCTATGGGAAAGAAGTTTTTTAAACCTTTCGAGTTATCTTTTTCACTCCACAGATTATTTTAATATTTTTTTAAAATCTCTCTGCATACCACCTTTAATAGATACCTTACCTTTTTTAAAAAAAAAAACAGTTTAAATGCCTAGAAATATAAAATAACCAATGCAAGGAGGAAAAAAATTCTTGGAATATATTATATGCATTAATATGATCAGAAAATTTATCAACTAACTCTAATTATATAATGGTAACACTATAATTTAAGTAACAAATATATATTATATACAAAATAATCCTTTTGTACATATATGATATATCTCATGCTACCCACGTCACGTCAAGGCTCTACAAAGGTCGCGAGGAAGCAAGGAAGCAATCGCAAATGTCTATCCAATACATTTATCAAGATATGGTGTTACTCAAACATATTGTTTGCTGCTAATATTAGATTTTGCAATGAAGTACATAATTAATTATCTGTGGTCGATGATATATTAGTTAATGATTTAAAAGCAGCTTTCAAATACAAAAAGAATATACATATTATTTATTTTCTTACAAAAAAAGCAAAGAAACTTAATACTTTTTAGCTCATTGTAAGGTTCTAGTGAAAAGAGACAATCTGGTGTTAAGAAACTTCCTCACTATACTTATTTATTATGACTGGGCTGGTCTTCGGGTGGCGTCACCAGCAGGAAATCATACAAAGAACTGAAGTCACGAACTTCAGATTATAGTTACACCCTGCCTACTATGTCACTGAGGACGTGTTTTTTTCAGTTTCACGATATGTATTCAGCATGCAGTCAGGGTAGACAGAGGAAGCCCAGTGTTGAGACGATCCGCTTCCCACTTTTGACCAAATTCTGAAGGCATTGTATTTCTAGGGTCGGAACTTTTCTTCGACACCAGAAACTTCGACCTTCGCAAAAAAAATGAAACTATGGAATATTTAATGTCTTCTCGAGTGGGATCAAACCCACAATCTGTCACGTTTACACGCTTGTGCGTCACAATTGGCCACAACTACTACTTAATTAAAAAGAAATTACAATAAATTAACATTTTCAATAAAGAATAAAAAAAACGCTTAAAATCACGGCCAGTCTAAGGAAACTTCATAGGAAGTAAGGAACCGCGTTGTTTTCTTCTATAGATTTCTGTTCTCTCGTAATTGTGTCTATTTAATAATCTGTCTTTTTGTGTATAATTAATTATTAACCTTGGAACTCTTACGTTTCTATCACTTTTTACATTATTTTTTACTTAAAAAGCCTTGCGATCTACTATTGGCTATTGAACGTTTGAATTTATTGCATTTTGCCTTACTATTGAAAAGAGAGGCAATTATGTGACATGAGAACAAAGATTATTATAGTGCTTAATGATTAATATAGGGCTGTCGTGGTGCAGTGATTAGCGTCGGATAAAAAAGGTATTGTAACTGCTGTAAGTTCGAATACGCTTAAAGGAATGCTTATATTTAAATTATTTTCATTATGGTTCGATCCCTACTTAAGTAAATGAAAAATATATAGTTTAAATTATATGTTCATTTCTTCGCTCTGGTGTCGAGGCAAAGCGCGGCGTTGAGTTCCGCCACTCAACATGCAATTCCTCCAGAATTTGGGGGAAAATGGGAAACGGAGTGTTTAAACACTCTTCCTTAGGTTAGGTTACCACACTTAGGTTCCCTCTGCCTACGGGTTCCCTGCCCGTTCTAACCAAGCACGCTATAACTGCAACTACGAAAAATGTACAATACACGAGGTCGAAGGCGAAGACATAGCATACTAGTTTAATTTTAAACGTAGCACCTTTAAGATATAGAACTTACATCCATCGCATTTAGTAAGTAACGGTGCAATTACACAATATTATTTAAAACTAGTGATCGCCCGTAGCTCTTCTCTTCCTCTCTTCTTCTTGCGTGAACTTTATAACATTAAAATCCGTTTTTTTCTTCTTCACGTAGGAATTTCAAATCGTCTCTTATAGTGTTCCCCTATACTGCCCAAGGTGTGTTTTTTCCACTTAGCAACGGAAAAAAATTATATATTATAGAGATATAAATTACTATTATACAATGCATGTTATATAAATAAATAAACAATGCTTTAAAGATATTACATTGTGACATAAGTTATTCTTTCATATTGTATTGTTAGAGTCGATTTTTTTCTTACGGCCGATCTTTATTTAAGGAGAAGTTTAATTAAAATAACTAAAAATAAATAAAAATCCAGGCATAAAACTAAGAATATTATGTATTTAAAAACCAATATGCACGAATAACGTCGTCGAGTTCCCTGACACAGCTCGCAATGCCACCATAGTTCGACGGAAAGTGTGGAATGTAAGTTACAGTCTGAAGCTAGAAGAAGAAAAAAAACCATCGAGCTCAGTAAAGATAGCCCACCATGGCGTCAAATTTCATAATGCTCATCGCAATGATAACGATGATGTACAACGTGAATGATGAATTAATATTTACATTTTTATATATATACAAGAGAAGCAATGAAACTTTTTGAATAATTTTTTTCCCATATAATGACACAAAATTAAATAAACTTGTCTTTTTTAAATGTAATTACGTCACTGTTGCGCCGAACGAGCAAGCAATTAATTCTATATTAAAATATATTATAAAATACATCATAATCTATAATTTATAACACGAATATATTTAAATATTTCATAATAATGTTTAAAACCGCTACTTTCAATATACTAAAGAATGCAAGTGACAGACTTCGCCTTAAGCAACACACATTGCGATCAACGTTCAATTTTTATGTAATAAACTTTCACTCTATCTCGTGATCTAGTTAAGGGACAGTTGCATAAAGTTACAAAATTTACAAAATATTATTTTTTTAGGGTTCCATACCTTAAGGGAAACAATTAAACGATCACTGTTTTGTCAATCTGTTTGTATGTTTGTGTGTCGAGACCATTTATTTATCGCAAGATCACGTGAAGGTGTAATTAATATTAAATTAAATTTAAAGAAAATGTCTAAAAATGGAAAATCAGATCAGATCAGATCAGATATCTCGCAGAAAAATAGTTACAAAGTTATATAATAAGTGCCATTTTGTATGAAATAAATTTAAGTTTGCCAACTTTTATAAGTCATGTACCCGTTGACTTCCAATCATGAAATGGGTACAGAACTCTCAATTGATGGATCGACTCACTCTTGACCAGATTTTTTTATTTCTTAATTAAATTAATGATGTTATTACAAAAGCTCCATTGCAAAAAGCTTTGGAATAAAAAAAGGTTTTTTTGTAATGTCCGCTTTGTCAACATTTATTGGGAAAAGGGAAAGTAATTGTTAGCTATTGTAATTTTTAATTGCAAATAATTTATTGTTTATAGTAAAAAATACGTAGCAATTATTTCTCAAGAATATGTACATTGTACATATTGTTATTTTGCAAATTTAACAAAAAAAGGCCTACTAAAGCTAAAATTATTTTAGTTTTTTAGCTTAAAAAGATACCTCATTCGGCCGAGTGGGATCCGAACCAATATCTGTCGCGTTTTCCGGCCGGCCGGCCGGCCTCAATTCATATTATATTAAAACATGTGTCAAATACAAGAATTAGTTATTTCTATTGGACCACGGGAACGATGTCAAAGATAAAGGCTTGAGTAAGAATTTATTTAAGATTGGAATATATTCAGACTCTTAAAAATATTAAATAAACGTGTTTCTTGGTTTTTTAGAATTCACCCCTAAACTGAATATAATTTCATAAACATATTTAATAACTATTCGTATAGTTCAAGTGGGCGAAGCCGCCCAAGTCGGCTAGTATTTTATATTCTTTGAAATGAGACTTACAATTAAACCTACAGGCTACACCTTTCATGTTATCAACGTTGCAATTTTGCCTCGGCGTCTTCAACACGTAAAGAAACCTTAGTAAATGGTCAAGTCAATATATATCTGTAATAAATATTATGATGTAACCATTATCTAAGAAAAATTGGATTATTTATGTTAACTTACAGAAGTCCAACATTACAAATTACAAGTCCTATGTATGGCATCTGTTTATTTTGAGAAAAAAGTGATTTTCTATTAGAGTTAAAATCATTTTTAATTTATTAAATTTTATTTTATATTTCTAGTAAATAAAAATCTTAGTTTCGAAATATTAAAAAATAATATTTCAAAAAATCTTTTAAATACAGCATGTACTTATTGGTTTTACATTTTTATTACTAAAGTATGCAAGGTTTGGGACTTTTCAAATTTCGAATTACGCCATCTAGTAAATTATAGCAAGACTAATGGTAATGTGCTGTCTATCGTTAAATAGTTGAACTATTTGTTCTCCAAATGTTTGTTAGTTAAAATTGATCTTGTCTATGGTTATGTTGTACCCGTATGAATTTTATTTTTATCCGCAAAAATAGTATTGTTTTTTATATTTAATGCCTGTTAATTTAGATTATTTCTATAATAAAATTTCATTTTGGCAATTTATAAACAGTGCGGCCATTTTATGACGGTGGCAATTTGACTCAACTCTATAGTTTATGGTGGGTCCGCCGCATGACAGTTGTGTGGGAAAAATTAAGGAATTATGAAGTAGAGTATTTTACTAATTTATTGTGTTTAAATGACAGCAGGAAAAGAAACCATGGGGTAAGTTGAAAGAACAGAATTAACATACACGCGAAAAATTTATTATTTTCTGAAATTTCCTCTCAATTTTGAGAAAAAATCATTTTCCTTAGATCTCGATATTTTTAGGGAGGGGATGCATTTTACCAATGCGAAGGGATATTTTAGGGTTTTCCACTTAGAGTTGCTTATTTTGTTTAAATTTACGAAAACTCGACCTACTTTTTAGTCAGTAAAATAAAATTAGGAGACCTACTTTAACGTAAACTTAATAGCACATAGTTTTCTAATTTATTTCGCAAGTTGCGGTCTAAAACGACCGAGGTGTTTGCATTTTGATTGATTGTATCTATCGACAGCTTACCTCGCTTTAAGGCCACTGGGGGACGTTGGGTCGTTACTATTTATAATATTTTCATACTCCAATGAATTTCACGAGCCAAGAGAGCAAATTAGCGCAATTGCCTTCGTTAGCCGCATACGGCGAAAATAACTCGGATATTTTTACTTCGCGAAAAAGAATGACGATTTTTAGTTAAAATTTTAAGTAATCTCTTATTTAAAGTATTCATATTTTTTATAAATTAAAACCTAATGTACACAGTACTCTGTGTGTATCATAAAGTTGGTTAATTAATAAATTTGATTTAAATTGTATATGTTATCAATTGTTATTGTTGATATGTAATTGGGAAATGTGTAATGTACTTCATACTGATAACACTATCTACAGCTGTCATGCATTGACGTTAGTTTCTTATAGAAAGTAAAATTATTCAGTTACAAAATTATTTATACATTTCAATGAATTATAAATTTATATAACATACTTATTTTTTATATATTTTTTTAATGAACTTGACATTATTTTTTTATATCATTATAATATATAACATAGGCAATATGGTGGCAATACTTGTGGCAATCAATTATTTTCATTTTGTCTCTCTGGTTGAAAAGCAGTGACAAAGCACTGTTGAATCAACCACTCAAAATGCAATGCCTTGTAAATTGGGCAGTGTATGAGGAGTGTCTTTCAACACTGGGTTCCGCCTGCCTACTCTGTTATATGAAGAAAAAAATAAAGTAATATTGTAGATAATCTTATCTATGAATCTTACCAACTTATGATTCAGTATTATCAATTGGCTACGAAATTTCAAAATTTGTGAAAGTGATTTTTATTATTACATTGGGAAAGGTAGATTATTGTTTGGCAAACTTTGAGTTTTACTATTTGAGTTTTAAATGATAAACTAAAGTTAAACCCAGTATGAATTGTGACCACAGAAATGGAAGAACACATTGAATTTGAAAATTTGTAAGAATATTGTTTCAATAATATTTTTTATATTAATTTAGTAACTATAATTTTTTAATCAGTTTATGCTATTTATATTTCTCTATAAAACTGGTATACAAAATGGATTATATCTATTATATACGAGTTTTTTTATTAGTTTTCATTTTGAAAATGTTTGGTTTTGCCTAACAGTGATAAAAATACTTATGTATTTACTATAAATATTTTGTACCACCTGGAATCCACAACCATGACTTCCAGTTAAATACATATGGAAAGTTGCAAAGATGTTAACAATGAAAAAATGATGTGAAATGCAAAGCAGACTTACACAATATTTCCTATACCATTCTCTATAAAAAACCTTAGGCAACATAAACAGACATCTCTTATATAATATTAAATAATATTTTATTATGGTTTTTAGTATTGTTGTTGCCTCAGCAGAAATATGTCATATATGAAAATTTCAACTGTCTAACTGTCAAGGTTCATGAGAAGCAGTCTGGTGACAGGCCGATAGACAGATTGACGGACAGATCTTAGGAGTCAGTCATATGGTCGGAGTAATAGGGTCCAGTTAAACCTTTGAGTATGGACTGCTAGCATAAGCACACACTTTATATGCAAGATAGACTTATACCACATATATACCAAAAAAACTTGTCTGCTTTATGTCCAAGTGACAGACCTCAAATTTATACCCCTTTTGTGGGGATAGAATTACCTATCTACCCTATTGTCCCACATGACTACATGCCCAAATGACCTTATATAAAATTTAATTTGGCCATTGACAATGTTTGCAACATGCTTATACATTATTTCAAGTATTTATTTCCCTGTAACAATAAATGAACTCAATTGAATCTGACAGTTTGCCTTATGCACTTTAAATTGAATGAATCAATATATGGGTCAAACATATTTGTGATAGAGCAGCTAACTGCCTTCCGAACCGGTGGTAGCTTTTTATTCATATGTTCATTCGACGATTCAAAAGTGCTTGTAATAATTGCCTATTTGAATAAAGAATATTTTGAATTTGAATTTGAATTTATACAAAGTAGATAGGTACAATGTGTTATAAGAAATATATGATAAACTTGAAACTGGAGATACAGAATGTCATTTACAAACTGGCATGTGCCCTGGATAAAGAGATTCAAATGGCGGAACTCAACGCAGCTCATTGCCTCGTTACCGATCGAGAAAACGGAAATATTAAATATTTCATTTCCTCGATTGAGAATCGAACCCACAACCTTTCGCGTTTAAACTTCGTTGTCTACTTTGATATTCAAAATTAAATTAATTTAAAATATTAAAAATTCATTTACATCTTTTGCCCATTGGGGACTTTGGATGGGGTTGGAATTATTTTCATATTTTATACTTTTTTAATGTTAATTCACACTTATGAAAGAAAAAAAATACTTTTTTAGAAAACAGATAAAAATTTTAAACGTAGCGGGACTTGAACCCGCGCTTCTCAGATAGAAATATATTCGTATAACAAAACAAAATGCTAACGCTAGTCCAGCTATGTAAGGTAATGGTAATACTGCATTCCCATCTTTAATCGTCTTACTTTTTTAAATCGCTTGGCACAATTAACAACGCCTAACGCGGTTATATTGACAGGTTGGCATTGCTCTTCGAGAGCGGAAATTAAAAATTTTAGTTAAATCGACGTTTGAATATTATGTTGGTACGAGTATCGATTATATTATAGTTGATTTAATATTTTTGTATCTTATCAAGACAAAAAACAATTATTTATGTCGATCGATCAGTACAAGTAATCTAAAAGTTTAAAAATAAATAACATCTTCGTATTTTTAGTCGGTTAAATATGCTACTTTACGTTTACAGATCACTATTAATGACATAGTATTTTTTTTGTTCAGAAATAATATTTCATTTGAGGTGTATGTCATGGGCGGTGTCCGACATCGGGAGAATATATTATTTAAATTATTTTCAATTCCCCGCTCTATTCACTAATTTTCTCGAAAACTAAACGAAAATTTTAAGTTTTAATTTCCTCTGGTCACCTCGATATAGGACGGTGAGCAGAGGGAACGTATTGTTAGGCCTAACTTACTTTCTGCGGGAAAACGCGTGAAACTGATTTGATAGTGGTATTATATATCTTTGTGTATCATGAGATGAAAATTAGACATGTCCATTAAGATTGCGTAGGTTTGTTAAGTATTTGGCGGGCAGCAAAAGGGAATCTATTTTTTAAAACACTCCTATACACTTCTTGTTACAGAAATACTTTGACACTGGACATTACATAGACGAGTAGCGCAGCGGAACTAAACGCCGTAGTATATTCTTACAAAAGTCGCAAAATGAAAGTTCTTTCCATTAAAAAAAATATAAAATAATGAATGGACGGATAAAAGCTTGCGCTAAAATTTATCTCAGTGCTTCAATTTGCAACGTGGCTTCATAAACAACAGTTTAATTAACCGATTGTGGTATTCTTAATCTGTTTTTCATAATTGTGCCGTCTGTGGTTAATTGTTTGATATAAAGATAATTAATATGGCAGTGTGATTAAATTAATTATTTTTTTGTTTATTTTGCCAGCTCCGGTAAGAGCGGTAGCGCGGTGTTGGGTTCCGCCACTCAACGAGCAATGGTTCTGAGTCATCTAGTACTCTCCGTTCATCCTGCTTATTTATAAACAGTTATTTTATCTCGTTATAGAATCATCTCTGTTCTTACGTTTTCGCTTATTGCTCCTGATATAGATTTTAGATTCACTTGACCTTCCCAATCCTATCGTATACTTAATACAATATTCATATATAGCCCGGAAATTGAATTCACAGTCTTTGTAATCGGTGGCGGTTCTAGAAGGTTATATACTTATGTATATATTTATATATACGGATACATGTATCCTTCTAAGTATTATTGCTTTTATCACGGATTCTTATATTTTAATAATCCTTCAACAAAAGGATTCTTATATTTCTTATATTAGTTATAGTTATATAGTGATAAGAAATTGTTGAAAAGTGTTATACACTCAATAGTTGTGGGTTCGATTTTAAATGTTTATATTGTAATTATTTTCACCATTCTACTCGAAAATTTTCGTAATTGGACAGAATATGAAAAACGAAGTGTTTTAGCTCTACTTATAGTCTCTGAGTACTTTCTGCGCAGGTTGCCTAACTTAACGCGGTAATTGCGTTTAATTATAGGTAATTAAAAAAATATTGCTTATGATTAATTATTTTCATTCACAATAAATGCTCAACGTAACTCTTTATATTTTCTACTTCATATTACCGACTGCAACTTAACATATTATAAAGTTGAAGATTTTTTCACGCTGTATCCCGCACATAGCAGGGTAAGCAGAGGGAACCTAGTGTTAAGACACTCCGTTCCCCACTTTCTGCCAAATTCTGGAGGCATTACGTATTGAGTGGCAGAACTCAACGCCGCGCTCTGCCTGGACACCAGAGCATACAATTAAAAATTTACTTCCTCGAGTGGGTATCGAACCCACCACCGTCGTGTCACAGTCACACCCTTGTGCCGCTGCGCCACGACGGCCTCATTTCTGATTTGGTTGAACACGCTCGTCTCAAGAACCATTGATCGAATTGAAAAGCTCTTGTGTAGGATAGCCCGTTTACCGAGGAAAGTTATAGGTTTAGATAGGATTTTAAATATTGAACTATAAGAGCGTGTTTTCTGGTAATGTGACGTCAGGCACAGAAATATTGAGGGTAGTTATTTTATATTTTAGATACGTTTATTCAATTCAATGTATGAATTTGATTTACTTCTGCTTTTATGACTAGGAGTCAACAAATAACAATAAGCTGTATTACTTTTTGGTTGATAAGGGGCTTAAACATGTATTGTTTGTAATACATTTAAAAGTCCTACACTTTGGCCAAATAATTTTGAGCGGTTGAGTAGGTTATGTACACCTTTGTTTTTGCGATCCTACGATACGAGATTCGAACCGACACCTATCGCAATAGTGTCCATCATTTCCTACACCTCTCCAACAGCGTATTCCTCTCGCACAAATTAATTTTACATTTCTTAAAAGTACATTTTTCATGTAACCAGCGCTAGGTCACTCTTTTATAGCGCGGTTTAATGATTTTCATCTGCCTTTTATGTCTCTCAACACTGACTGGTATTTATAGTTGGCGGTATATAAACTTGAACTGCTGACCTTTGAGTAAAAGCCGCGGCTATTTTAATTTTTTTTTACGAAAACTGAAAAGCCACTGTGCATTTTCTACCTATATTCTGTACTGCTGTATTTGTGGAAAATGCAGTAGCAGTTTTGGTTTGTTATGCAACGTGGCTGCAATTTTAAGCGGATTAAGATGAAATTGAAATGGATGATGGGTTTTGTGCCAATTCTCTGAATGTATATAATATAATATATATATATATATTCTTTATTGCATAAAACAAACATACAGTAATATAAAATGAAAAAATAGTTGACAAGGGTGGACTTATTTCTAAAAGAAATCTCTTCCAGCCAACCAGTGGAAGTGGATATATATCAAAACAGCGGGGAGAGTACAATGCAATTAACAGTAAAAGAAAAAAAAATAAACAAAATACTTATACTAACAGATGAAACATGACACTGACAAAATAGATACATACATATATACAATTATACATTCATAAACTACATAAACATATATTCTTTGCATATATAAATACACTACACATATATTATAAAAAAAAGAAAATACTTATACTAAATAATACTTATATATGATATAAATATATATATTTAAATGAGTTAAAAGAAAAGAAAAAAATGAAATACAGTTGGAATATTTTGAAACATTGTCGGAATGTAAATTAATTGTTCTCAGTAGCAAGTAAATGCTTTTTTAATTGAGATTTAAAGGATTTTATGGAAGGACTTCTTTGGATAGGGTTAGGGAGTTGGTTCCAAAGGGATGCAGCATAAACGGAGAAGGACTTTTGCAAGAATTTGGTGTTGCTCATAGGTATGTCAAGCGCTGGAACGACACACGACCGCCTAGAGCGTGAAGGAGGAGGAAGAACATTGAAGCGGGAGCGAAGGTATGTGGGAAAATTTTTGTAGTTAAGGAGTTTAAAAAGAAAGGTAAGGATGTGCATATCACGGCGAAGACGGATTGGGAGCCACTTAAGCTTAGCACGAAATTGAGAAACATGATCATACTTGCGTAAGCCATAAATAAAGCGTATGGCGAGATTTTGAAGACGTTCTAATTTGTTAAGTAGCTCCTCAGTCGCGTCCAAATAGCAGACGTCAGCGTAGTCGAGTATTGGAAGGAGAAGACATTGCGCAAGCATAACTTTGGTTTTGTGAGGAAGGAAGTATTGGAGACGCCTAAGGGAATGGAAAGAGAAATGCATGCGCTTGCTGATTGCATTGATATGCGGTGCCCAAGACAAGTTGCAGTCAATTATAAGTCCTAAATTCCTAACCTCGTTACAATAGGGAACCGTTACACCTGAGTAGCGTATCGCTGGCACTGTATCCCATTTGATTTTGTGTCTTAATTTATTACTGCCTATGATAATACTCTGAGATTTTTTGGGGTTGATAATTAAGCCAAAAGATTCGGCCCAAGTACGTATCGCATCGAGATCACTATTTAAACTATCGATAGCTTCAGGCAATCCATTTAAGTTACTATGGCGGTAAATTTGCAAATCATCCGCATACAGATGGAAGGGAGAAGTAATGACTTTAGATATATTGTTAATAAAGACAGAAAAGAGAAGAGGAGAAAGAACGCCGCCTTGAGGAACGCCAGCTGTAAGATCAAGCCAAGTAGATGTTATATCGTTAGCTTTAACACATTGCCGGCGACCGAAGAGGTAAGAACGAAACCAGCTTATAGCTGCAGATGAAATATTGACTGCGCGAAGTGTGCCAAGAAGTATATCGAAGTCAACAGAGCTGAAAGCGTTGCTGAAATCTAACAGAACCATAACAGTGAGCTTGGTGTTGTCCATAGCACACCGAACATCCTCCGTTATATTCAACAAAGCTCCAACTGTGCTGTGAAAGGGACGGAAACCGGACTGGAAAGGACACAGTAGATTATTAGTTGATAGAAAGGAGTAAAGTTGGTTATTGACTAAAGATTCAAGGACCTTAGATAGAATAGGGAGGATGGATATGGGGCGGTAATCAGCGACATTGGAGGGATTAGAGGTTTTGGGTAATGGAATGACATAGGCACTCTTCCATTGTGAAGGAAAGACATTACTTGACAGTGAAAAGTTGATAATGTGGGTGACCACTGGTGCAATGCTTTCCAACACAGGAAGAATCATCTCAAGGCTGAGATTGTCACTTCCAAAGGCTTTGGTGGAAATGGAATTGATACACTTCTTGACATCATCTTCCGACACAGCTTTAAAATTAAANAAAAAAAAGAGAAGAGAAAAGGCTTAACATGAAACGGCACAGTTAAACTTAAGTTCAGTTAAAGTTAAAAATATGTTTTTAAACTTGCCTAAACGAGAATAATTATCTGAGACTACCCTACAATGGAATTTATTAATAAAAAAATTATTGAAGTGATACAAAAAAAGATCCGTCCGATCCGAAAACATTAGTTGCGGGCCGTGAGTTTCGTTCGTTCGTAAGCGACAGAACTTTGTTCTATCAATTGTTTCAGTTCGCGTTGAGTGGAAATTTTGATTTTTGATTTATTTGGCATCAAAACAACAATCATGCCTTCCGATGACCAGCATTTCTTAATACCAAAATGCTTACGGGCTGCAGTAAAGACATCTTGGCGAGATTTTGTCAGGAACTCCGTCATGGTTATTTTAGTGCCTTTTAACTTAGTTTTTACACTCCATATTCTGGAACGAACCTGGCAACTAGTGAATCTGAGAAGTACAGGCCGAGCGGAGTCTTTTTTAACACCTAGCCTGTGGCAAGCCTCGATTGCAGTGGAATTAATGTCGGACATCTTCAAGTGGTTGGATAATACATGAAGTATCTTCTGCAGAACATCTTCATTGCTGTCCTCTTCTAAGCCATGAAATAGAAGAACTTTTCTTCTGGACTGTGTTTCTAGGCGGTCCAGACCACCTGCCACAAGTTCAATCTGAGACTTTAACAAGCCAAGGGTTTTCCACACAAAGGACTTGAATGTGTTAAATTCAGCAGCTAAAGTCTTTACTGTGGGAGTGGAAGCAGCAGAACCGGACTGGACTAGGTTTTTCTCGAACTCGCCCATTCTGGATGAGAACATAGAGGAGAGTTCTTCCATACTTTGCATAAGTTGCTCCACAGGTGTAGACATTGTTGAAATTGTGTAGAAAATAGTGAGTGAGTTTAGTTATTATTGACTTAAACACAGGTATTTACACTTTTACCACATATATGTACTATTTTTAAAAAATTATTAGGAAAAAAATCACAGAGCTATTAAAAAACGCGTCTATCAACTTTTGCGTCTACCCGCCCTTAATGTAGATTGTGTAGATATATATATATATATATGACGGTGTTTGTGGTTATTATTTCTTTTTTGACTTCTTATTAAGACGTATTTCTTGTTTACACAAATAGACCCTAGTGTAAAAACTATCCCTTTTCTACTTTCCACCTGAAGCTAGTGTTAAGACACTGTTCTCAACTTTCCACCTGTATATAAAACAATGCGTGTTTAATTATGGAAGTCAACGTCGCTTCTTTTTACCAGAGCGGGATGAATAGTATGAAGCTACTATATACAAATAAATAAGTTATATTATAAGTGCCAACATTTCGTCCCGCCCGTTTAAAGTGAACGTGTAGTTTAATTGGCTAAAGCGCTTAAACATGTTATCCAAGAGACCGCAGATACCAATCCTGCTACGTTCAACTTTATTTTATACGGATTCACATTAGATCTACATTTAAAAATTAATAACTTATTCATTAAAATATTTTAATTATATATTTACCCAAAGTCTCGGAAATCGGAATTCGGGCGTAAAGCTGAAAACGAAGGGTCTTATCACTAGGTTTTTTCTGCCTACACTATATACATCATGAAATTAATAAAAAAAGTTACTTTTTACCGCTTGTAATCCGAACACCAAAAAACGTGTAGATTGACTTGAGAGAGGTCACGTGGTATTACAATAAGAAATGTCATTGCCGTACTTTTTAAAATTTTCAATGGCTTTAACTTTAACAAAGAGATTCTTTATATAAAACCAAGCTATGAAAAAAATCAAATAAACTATTAGTTGATTGCAAAATATTGCAATCAACTCATAGTTGGTACATATTTTAAGACTAACAATGATTTTAGAACAATAATTCAGTTTATTTATTTTCTTGATAGCTCTCTGTGGACTGTGGCATTATAATTTGGGACCTTGACTTCTCTTATCTTAGATCTTAGTTTTGACTTTCAATAAGATGTGATATGGGTCCGCAATAAATTAAACAAGTGAATTTATATTTCATATAAAAATATATCTTTTTGGTGTTTTGAAGTTAGTAGAACTTATAAACCAACTTTGTTTAAAATTATTTATGCAATATATTACAAAATTTATTTAACTAAAATTCAAAATTTTGAGTCTTTTTTGAAGGAAATTATTAAGATAAGTTTTTATTTGCGTTAAAATTGTGTTAGTTGCATTGACATTTTTTCCATTAAAGGAAATTTGTGACAGTATAAATTTGGAGGCCAGTCGTGGCGCAGTGGCATTTTTTCGCGTCTAGTGTCGAGAAAAAGCGCGGCGTTAAGTTCCGGCACTCAACCAACATTACCCCTTGAATTCGGCGGAAAGAAAGAAAGTGGAGTGTCTTTACATACGGCATGCAGCTGTAAAAAAAGAAAGAAATTTGGCACTGCCCCATCCATTACCATTCTCTCCTCTACTAAAGAAATACGTATAAATAGTTAATTAGCTAATGGACATTCTTTATAAAAATTTGGACACGCGTTCCTATTGGCAATGCCTCGCCTAGTAATTTATAGGTACAATGGTCACATCTTGCCAAATTTTTGTATAATTGTTATAGCTTTTGTTGTAAACACCTGTTAAGGAATTTTAGTATAATATATATTTTGATTATTTTCTTTCCGAGTGAACAACGCGCACAAGTTCAGAAAACCTTACTTCAGAGCGGCCACGTCTTTACGACGGTGCCTACTGTACTCTAAGATTGTTTATGTTTGTTACAAATAAATGATTCATTGGCGAGAGATGATGCTATTAATTCCGTCATATATTTCATAATTTATATTATAGGTGCTTAAAATATTCTAAAGATATATAAGCTACATTTATATAAAAAATCAACAAATTTAGTTGTTATATTTAAATGTTGTTATGATATATTGAGGACAATTTCTTCACTCTGGTGGCGAGGCAAACGAAATCTGCCGCCTAACAAGCGATGCCTCCAGATTTCGGCGTAAAGCGCGGTACCTCCGTAGGGTGCTCTCTGTCTATCCTGTAGCTTAGCTAACGATTTAACGCTAAAAATTTGTGTCATAGTTATGTATGACATATTCAAGAACTTTATAAAGTTTTTGAATTCGGACAAATACTTTCTGATATAGTATACTTAAAAATATAAATAATTATATTATTAATATTGTGTGTATAGTTAAAAATGCAAATTAGTAAGTAAAAGTGCATTTTTCTAAAAGATGTAAGAATACTTGTACAAAGTCCCACATACTATCTGCATAAAGGAATATCGTGAGCTATTGTTAGCATACTTCGATTGGCTATTGTCTTGCATCGAATGTAATGTATGTGCGTACTTTAAGATCCCACTGTGGAGAATTGAGGATAAATACCTTTAGTAACGTATGAATCATTTTTAAACAATACTGTCATTGCGTTATTGTAATATGTAATAGTTTATTGTTAATATACCCATATGTGTATTTTATGCAAATTTATTTTTAACATGGCTATTATTATTTAGTTGAATCGAATACCTGAATATAAATACGGAATAGAAAATCGAGATTTATATTCATAGCAATTATTATAATAAATGGTAACAATTGACATTGCTTCTATATGACTTTACTTGTAGGGTGCAAAATAGAAATATGCAAAAATATGTGAAAAAAACATTAAAAAGGATCTCAACTTTTTTTTGGCAAATATAAATATCTACAATTTTTTTGCTTGCTTAATAAATAAGCTAATTTTATTTTATTACTAGTGAACCCAGACGCGGCTAAGCCTGCTTAAACTAAAAGAATATTTATTCAATAGAATTAATAAGAAAATATAAGCTTAAATAATCAAAAAGAATAATAAGTAGAGACATATTATTAGAAAAAATATCTGAGAAATTGAAATAAACCAACATAAGAAGTAAAAGGAAATAAAGGATATTCTTAATATAAGAAAAAGTACCTAAAAAGTACCTAAAAGGATAATTTTTGCCAGCAATATCAAATAAAATAAGAAGACAGATAAGAAGAGTCTATTTTAAATTAATTATAAACAGCAAATAGAGTTACTATACTATGCCGCCTGAAGGCTAGGTCATTTCGAAACTGTGACATCTCCTTAATTATTTATTATACAGTAAACTATAATTTTAATCTAGATAAAATGCTAAAAGTGACTATTATATTTATTTTCATAAGGATGAATGTCAAAATGTCGCGGTAACGGTCGCGTAGCGACGCGACGGTTGTTATTAACATGGCAGAATAAATAGCATGACATTAATATATTAGTATGTATGTGTAATGTAATGTTATATAGCCTATAGCACTTCTGAAGAATGTAGCTTTCATACAAAACAAAAAAATAGTAAATCGGAGCCGTAGATCCAGAGATCTTAGCGTCCAAACAAACAAACAAACTCTTCCGCTTTAAAGATTTTTTTAGCATCATGCTGTACTTTTAAAAGCTTTTTTTATATCTATAGCAGAGTAGGCAGGGAGAACCTAGTATTAAGGCACTCTACTTAATTCTCGGCACTGCGTGTTAAGTAATCTTATGACACATGCCTCCGTTTTCTACTTGCCACCAATTGTCATGATAGTTCTTGTTTATTTCAAGGAATATCAAATACATATTATAAATTTAAATATCTCTTCAATCGGGACTTGAACCACTAATTACAAGTTTCTATTAAAAAAAAAACTAAAGCCTAGAAAACAAAAGAAAAACTAGAAAACATCTCTATGCAATTACAACAACACTACACAGCGTAGTGACGTGACATATCGTCAAACAGATGGTCGTCATCGACGTCACAACATCACTAATGCGCTCCTTAACGCCGTCACACCTATTTGCTGCGTTGTATACGAGTATATCATGTGGTTGATAATGTAACCATGATTGTTGGCTTTTGGAGGATTAGTCATTATTACTATATATATTTTTTCAAACTGCATCCCGCACACAAAGGGTACTCAAAGGAAACCTGGGAACCCAGTGCTGATATAATACGTCCCCATTAACACACTTCCGTTTATCCATGAGACACAGTGTTGAGTTACAAAATTCAATTCCGCACATTACCTCTATACTAGAGTGAGGAAATGAAAATTTTCAACATTTCATTCTCCCAACTGAGAATCGAACCTACAATACCACCAATACCTTTGCTCCTATATTACGACGGCCCCGACTTTACGGACTTCATAATTATCCTATTTACGAACTATATCAACGTTGCTTTTTATTTCTAGAAGACATAGCGACTAACATCTCACCAATCTTTATAGATTTCTGATTTAACTTTCTGGTAGGCAAATTTCGCTCCGGCGTAAAATAGAAAACCGAGTATCCAACACTAGAGCTTCTCTCTGCTTACCCTGCCATTATCGGATAAATATATTTAGTATTAACATTTTATTATTTGCGTTATTTACAATATTTTTCCATATTTTGTTCCAGAGAGCAGCCGATTTTCACGTGCAAGGCCCACGTGTTTCACATAGACCCCAAAACGAAGCGATCGTGGATGTCGGCGAGCTCAGCAGCGGTCTCCGTCTCGTTCTTCTATGATTCATCTCGAAATTTGTACCGCATTATTAGTGTTGAAGGCACTAAGGTATTTATTTTTTTTATACTCTCTGTATTCCGCATGTAGCAGAGTAGGCAGAGGCAATCTGACCTGAACCCTGACACCCTTTTCGAGGCACTGCGTGTTGACTGGCGGTGACCTTAGCGAGGAAATGAAAATAACTAATTTCTTCGAGCGGGAATCGAACAACAATCGCGTTTACAGTCGGACACAGAACCACTACGTTACGATGGCCTGAATCTTACCGGATTCTATTACTGTAATTTTTTATTTTCAAAATGAATATCGCGAAACGCCACTGTTCTCTATTTTTGGGGTGGATAGAGAAGAAAATATTTTTTTGTAAAAATTAAACGTAACGGTAACGGTAACGGGATTGATTAGAACAAACTTCGTAGGTTGCTTTTTAACCATTAAAGTTTGTTCCATTAAAGTGTTAATATCTAAAGTAAATATCCTATCCTATATCTTATAAAACAAAGTCGCTTTTCGTGTCTGTCTGAACTTTCTAACTCTTCTTCTTCTAAACCACCCAACGGATTTTGATGCGGTTTTCACCATTAGGTCGTGTATTTCTCAGGGAAGGTTTATCTATAGTTTATTATTTGTACATTCTTATATAAATTAACATAAATACGATAAATGTGTATTAAGTTCTACCCGTTGAGACACTTTCGCGCATGCGTTGGTTTAATGGTAAGTAATACATGAAAAAAATGTACTGGAGTATTGTTCCTTTTAATAAGATCTACAAAAAAGTCCGCGATAGCATGTTCGTATCTTTTAAGAATAACGTGTAGTGATAATTTTTCTGTCTAAAAATTATAATTTCAATATATTTTTTATTGTGAGGGATGTTTTTCCATAATGGTATTAATCCTTATCCTTTAAAATACTTTATTAATTTNTATCAACGTTGCTTTTTATTTCTAGAAGACATAGCGACTAACATCTCATCAATCTTTATAGATTTCTGATTTAACTTTCTGGTAGGCAAATTTCGCTCCGGCGTAAAATAGAAAACTGAGTATCCAACACTAGCTTCTCTCGGCTTACCCTGCCATTATCGGATAAATATATTTAGTATTAACACTTTATTATTTGCGTTATTTACAATACTTTTCCATATTTTGTTCCAGAGAGCAGCCGATTTTCACGTGCAAGGCCCACGTGTTTCACATAGACCCCAAAACGAAGCGATCGTGGATGTCGGCGAGCTCAGCAGCGGTCTCCGTCTCGTTCTTCTATGATTCATCTCGAAATTTGTACCGCATTATCAGTGTTGAAGGCACTAAGGTATGTATTTTTTTTATACTCTCTGTATCCCGCACGCAAAAATTAAACGTAAACGGTAACGGGATTGATTAGAACAAACTTCATAGGTTGCTTTTTAACCATTGAAGTTTGTTCCATTAAAGTGTTCCATTTTTGTTGTTATAATATAACTGGCACCAATATCTACATATTTTTTTCAACCATTAATATTTTGTTTATATAATTCGTACAAATGCTAGCACTGTGTCGTACGAATCCACTAAAGAAATAAATAATTTCAAACAAATTCCTTCCCTCCATTTTGCTCTGTTTAATTTCAGAAAATTGTTTTCCAAAGAATGCCTTTAGCGTAATTAATAGAATGTTTACACTGTACTAATTACAATTTTCTGTCGTTAGCCGTTCTGTTTAACTCAGTCGATCGAGACACTGACACTGCCTTTTATGTACGGGATGACAACATACCTTCACTTTTTCGACGCGTAATTGCTAGCAGATATCAATTTAGGTTCATTGAAATTAATTTTCAATTTTTAGAAATCATCGTGTGCAGTGGGTTGTTATCTAACCGTTAAAGCAACGGTTATGGGTTCAGTTAGCACAGAGAAATTCAATATTTCCCTTCTTCTAATATACACGGTAAAGTGATGCGTTAAGTTTCGCCACTCAATTCAGCTTCATTTTCATTGATTATGTTATATAGCGACTTATAGAGGCTTGAGATCGAAGTGTTCATTGTCATGTTCACGATTTGGATTCCATTTATTATCAGATTTTAGGAATAAGTAGTAGAGTTAAAATTTAATGTTAGGTTGCAATATTATTTAAAAATTGAAACATAAAAATGGATCTAGCATTATAGACAATTAAACTCTACATTTGTACCTACTGTCTAATTTTTTTTGTTCTATTTAAGTGCTAGAGTGTTAGTAAAATAATCAGATTTTCCTCGACTTAAGTACTTACTTTTTTTAATCTTTTTTTAATACTTTCTTTTTTCACAATTTTTTTACCTATATCTATATACCTATCCAACGTTTGTATAGGTATATAGATATAGGTCTTTATCATATTATATCCAATTTAGAGACTGTATTATCTAATACCCTTGGGATCGCAGGAGAGTACTTATAAGGGTCTCATATAAACTTAAACATTAATGTCTTTTGTCTTGCTCGTCTATTTCATTATCTTCGAGTATACTACCCGTACATGCTTGAGATAAAACGTAAAACGTAAACGTAACAGTGAGATATATTTCGTCATATTAGTACTTTTTTGGTATTATATAGGGTAAGCGTTATAGAAGTTATAGAAGTGTAAGACACTCCGTTAGTCCAATTTTTGGCAATATATTAAAGAATATAGCGTTAATAGACGTAACCCTAAGATCTAGATAACTATAAGATGTAGTATTTTTTCAATATAAACGTTATTTTATGTGGGAATTGAACCCTGGACCATAACTTGTACAATAATTCATCTTCTAACCGTGCCATTGCAATATTTCCCATCACATAACCTGATTTATGAAAACTCCAACACCGCCCTACATTCTCAATACAATTCAATATTGATGCATGCATTCGTAAATTGTTTTAGCTTTGTGAAACGTTTGAAAAGAAAAATCTTTTATGGATTATATTAACTGGTCTTTATTGTTTGACATTATACTTTAATATAATATAGTGATTGTTTAATAATATGTATACTTCTACACGAATATTAAACACCTGACTAATTTTAGTTTGTTTGGTTCTACGCTCTAATCTCAGGAACCACTGGTTTGAAATGAAAAAATGTTTTAATGTTGAATAGTCCGCAAAAGGCCATATCTGTTATGGGTTATCGTTTCAACGTTATTCTGTGTACCTGCGGCCGCAGCTATCTCTTACTCTTAGAATGTGTCATGACTTGAGTAGGTACACTCTTTCAAAAAATTTCACTATGTTTTCTTTATGTCAATATGACAAAGTGTATTAACGTTCCTGGGCTCTTTAACTTAGTAGATCATTTTTACTATACAATTTACAAAACACCTTCATATATAATACGTCCAGATAGGTACTATTACAAATATCAAGCTATAGGGTGAGTATAAATGGAAAACGATAAATTTTGCCGTTTTCGCAGTCGTAAAGTTACAACGTTATACGCCGCTACTCTAGTTTAGTGTGAAATTAGGTGCAGTAACGGACTCATTATACAGCTTTACAAAAGCTCTTTCATATGAAGAGAACGAATGATTCATAATTTCTATTTACGCGGCATTCTTTTGTCACTGTGCCATTTTAGTGTTAAATCTAAATTTGAACTGTCTATTACGAATATTTTTTTTAGAAAACGTATAAAAATTTTAATTTTAATTTGAATCCGCGCCTCTTGAATAACGTTCAATCGCTCAACCACTGAGCCATACGTTCTCATCAAGATACGTTTAAATTCTATAAAAGATAAAGGAAGACCCTCGGAAGGCAAGAATGAAGAGATTGAAGACTGGACGAGGCGAAAGAGGTATGCGAGGACAGTAGCGTTTGGCTCTCCGTTCTTTCTGACGAAATTCAAAGTGAATTCAAATCCCACCTGACGCTGGATAAATGAATAGCATTGTTGAATATACCACCTACTTAAGTATTTCGAAAAAGATATTCTGTGTTAAGTTTCTTCACTACATTTTGTAATATAAAATTAAAGCAATTATAATATACATATATAACACAGTCGGTTTGTATGTACAATACAATGATATGATTTCAACACGTCCATATTGCGGTGAAACTCGATGAATTATTGCCAGCAAATCGATTATACGTTCCGCGTCGTTACGTAAGTAAACCGAGATATTGTTTTAGTATCTATCTCATTCTTCAGTTAATGTGTGCATTATATACTAGTATATACCTGCAGCTTCGTCCTCACTGGTCAAATGAATAATAATTTAGGGATCGAGTGTGTTAATACTAGATTTTCTCCTATATGCTATGCACATGAAAGCCTGAAGTTGCTCTTAGCTATACATCCATATTTAAATATTACATAGATAGTTAAACAAGAGATTGGCTCAATATCTTATATATCACTCACTGACTGACAACGCATTGACGAAATTTTATATTTGGTACATAGGTAGGTAAGGGAGTGTAGGGGAGAACTAAAAGAGGATTTTCGGAAATTCTTCATCAAATCAATCAAAAACCCTTCATTGCACAAAGAAAATACAATTAGATTTGTAATTATATACATACAATGCATAGGATTCTTTACGGAATCTTCGTGATAATTTCCACGCGAACGAAGTTGCAGGCGGTTTGATACAAGACAATCTCGAGTGTAAATTTATATAATATGCCCCATATTGTAATAGAATGCAATGCGACATTTTTCTTTTACATCAACTTAACCTATATTTTATTAGATATCTTTTACTTTATAACTAAATATGACATCATCTTTTAACTAACATTTTATAATATGAAGAAGATTTTGTTTAATTAATTTCATATTGTTTTCTGCACCTACACGATACTATACAGTTTTTAGTCGAAATAGAGTTATTGGTCAGTGCCGATAATGCTGTGCATAATTTTTCTTTCTTTATGAATGTGTGGTACAAGAGATAAATGAGCTCCGCATACAAATAACTCTTAAGAATTTTAATAGATGCTAACGAAAATGTCTTAATGGGGAAGACACTCCGTCTTAACTAGGTTCCCAGGTGCCCTTTACCTACATTGCCTTTTTGCGGGTGGAGCATACAATAAAAAAAAATACACTAGGTTTTAGCATAGGTTAAAGTCGGATTCGGACATTGGAATAGTTCGACTTACGAGTATATCTCTACAATTAACGTAACGAATATTCAACACTAAAGATTTTTTTTCAATTTGACCTAGTAGTTCCTGAGATTAGCGCCTTCAACCAATTAAACTCTTCGACTGTATAATATCAGTACAAATTATTAAAATATTTTCATTCACTTATTCCAGGCGGTAATCAACAGTACGATAACAGCTAACATGACGTTCACGAAAACATCGCAGAAATTCGGCCAGTGGAGCGATGTGCGAGCGAATACGGTGTACGGGCTGGGCTTTGCGTCGGAGGCTGAATTGGGGAAGGTATCTATATATTTTTTTGTATTTAGAGGAGAACGGAGTGTTTTAACGCTTGAGTTCTTTCTGTCTATTTTGTTAGCATCAAGGTGGAAATAGTTATGTATGAAATACTAATATTTCTGGGTAAATGTCATATTACACATAAGAAAGTAAATAAAAATGTACATATTCGCCATTTCTGGTTTTAAAATCATTATTTACTGGATGGTGGATTTTATTATAAAGGCAAAAGCGACTATAAATACAAATAGATTTCGATATTTCACTAAAGAATGAAATCGCAACTTGTGTAGACTTAATGTTTACACGGCTTAATCTAAACTTTTATAATTGTTTAAAAAAAATAAAAACATGTATTTTTTTGTCACTAGTTCATAGAGAAATTTCAAGAGGTGAAGGAGGCTATACAGGCACAGCAGTGCGGGGGCGCGGGTGGGGGCGGCGGCAAGAGCAACGGGTCGGGGGCCGCCACGCCCGTTGCCTCCGCCACCGCAAGTCCGCTGCTGGCCGCGCGCACCGCCGACGAGCCCGCGCTGTCGCCGGCGCAGGTCAGTGTGTGTGCGTGTGTATGTTTATGAGTGTGCGTGCGAGTGTGTGTGTGTGTGTGAATTGAGATATTTACATATATATATGGGATAGTGATAAAAAAACAAGTTACTTTAACAAATTTTAAATTTGTTGTTTTAGCCCAAAGTGGAGAACGACGAGATGATGGTGCATCAAAGGGCTCATTCCGTATCATCTACTATACAGGTATATTGAGAAATATATATTTATTATCAGCGTCACCCTTTTCGCCGTATAAAGCAGGGTACACAGAGATAACCTAGTATTAAGACATTCCGTTGCCGGCAGATTAACAACACAATGCGCGGGGTTGAGTTCCGCGACTCAACACGCATTGTCTCGAAAATTCTGCAAAAAATGGTGACCCCAGAAATTAAATGCGGGATACAGCGTCATGCTAAAAAAATGTGCAATATACAAAATGTAGCAAAATTTGCTATAAAAACCAACTTTTTCTTCTTCTTCCTGGCATTAATCCCGGCTAATACCAGGGTCTGCCTTCCTACTCAACCTACTCCACTTTGCACGATCTTTTGCGTCCTCGGTGGTTAGACCATTGGCTCTCATGTCCTGCATCACGACATCCAACCAGCGCCTCCTTGGGCGTCCGGGAGGCCATGTTTGTCCGTTTCTTGTTCCGTTGTCGATTATTTTTTTTAGCTTTACTTTGTATACCGCATCCAGCAGGGTAGACAGAGTGACCGAACCCATAACCGTCGCGTTGCAGTCACACCCTTGTGCTCCTGCGCCATGTTAAATTAGACGAACAATATATTAGAGAATACACTTGTTAAATTGACATTGAAATTTAATACCATATTAATATTACTCATTATAATATGATTCACATAACGTCACATGATACATCCTTATTCTGCTCAATTTGATAGTTTATAGCTATATTGTTGTCATTTTTTACATAAGAGCGTCATATACGCGACGGTTAGAGTCTCACTTTCGGGAATGAACTATTTTCATTTTCTCTCTCTGTTAACAAGACAAAGTGCGACATTGGGCTCGGTCGCTCAACACACAATGCCTGGTAAATTGCACGGTGTGTTGAAAACAGACAGTTTTAACTAGGTTCTATCTGTGTACCCTGTGGGATACAGCGTGAAGCTAAAAAAACATAAAGAATATATGAACAAAAACTTAAGGAAGGCGTTCTGCATAAGCCAGGCCAAATCTAATAGGCGAAGGTGTTCTATACATGTATAAAGTAATTATATAAAAGATAACTATATGTAATGTACTATAATAATATATTAAATAAGTTATATATGTTAATAACATTTAAAAAAAAAAAAAGAAAAATGTCGGTAGGGGTCTCATGCAACCCCTCTAGTATAAGCTCTAGATATAAGTACAGTTTAAATTGTCCCAAAATTAAGTACGCCACATTAAAATAACTTCCATTTAATAAAAAAAGGCACGGGCAACTATGCGCCCGTGGATGTAGCTGTTAAAATAAAAAAAAAGAATATATGAAATAAATAAAAATTAGCTTTACGCTGCTTTGTGCTGTGTGCCTGTGTGGTGAAAACAACATCGCGCGTTGCTTCGACACCAGAGCTCAAAAATATAAATTTAAATAAATACTTCGTTTCTTTGAGTTTGAGTAAAGAACTCAAAGCGGTTTTAAATTTATTTTTATATTTATGATGCGTAAAGAATTTTTTAAGTAATAAATGACAATATGTGACGCAGGGCGGATACGCGACGGTGGGTCGCGCGCCCCGCGGGCCGCTGCCGTCGCAGGGCGCGCCGCCCGAGCCAGAGACCGCGGAACAACAGCTCAGATATGAAAACGATCGCTTGAAGCTCGCTTTGGCTCAGAGGTAATGTATATCTACACTAATATTATAACGCTGAAGAGTGAGTTTGGTTGAATGTGCTAATGTGTATAAATATTTATTCTTATTTTTTTAATGTCTTTCTAAAAAACTTTTGTGAATTTATAGTTTAACTCGTGTTGAGTGTTCACATCATATAACAGAACAAACTAAAAAAAAAACTATACTTCTTTAAACAAACGTCGAAAGTTTATTCAATTTTTAATTTTTGTACAATTTTACATCTAAACAGCAATAACGATACAGTCTCAAGATAGAAGTCAAACAATCCTTATTTAAAGCGTAGATACCTAATAAATAATATTTCAAATTAATATTTATAGTATAGCTTTTTGGTCTTCAGAGCCCACCTAAGCTATATTATAGATTTGTTTTAATTTCAATTAATATTAGTATACATAGTATTTATAGAAATAAACATCACTTTTGTTCTTACTAAAGTTGTTTTAAAAGATCTCAAATTTCAAATTAGTTATAATTCAATTTAGTCAAAGTTATAACATATTCAAATATTTACTTAAAAACTAGATAACATTTTTTTACGAATCAATTTTAATACTGTATTTGAAGATTGTATAATATATATATAAATAGTTCAACAAATAGTTTGTTCATTTTGCTTGAATCGGGAAAATAGTAATGTTCCAAGTTAATTTGCAATATGAAAATGGCCATATAATTTATTTACATAATAATACCATAATTATACTTTATTGAATTCATAAGAATACAAATTTGGAATAGCGCTCTTATCACTACATTATTTTACACTTTGATTTCATTTAAATCAAATTTTCTTAAAATTCAAATAGTACTAAAAATTCAAGTTTTTAAAATTTAAATACATATATTTATTCATTTTTCAGAGACAAATGGTAATCGTATTTTATTGGGTATATAAGATAACGGTATATTTATCATAACATGTAGAAATTATTTAGCAAATAAGTTTCCATTAAGTTACTTGACACTTATCAGTAACTTCGTACAATTTAACAGCAACTTATCAGACATTACTAAAATAAGGTTATTATTTTCATATTGCAAAGTAACCTACATATATCAATATCAACGTCAGAATTTCGGCTAAGTAATGACATTTAGCGTTTAACTAACATAAAATTTACATTCGTCCCCTTTTAACGCCCTAAAAAATCTGACTATTTTAGTAATATAATAAATCAGGGTGCTATAAATTTGAAGTTTCGAAACTGATGAACGGATTTTGATAGTTTTTTGCGAGTGTTCTCTTGAGAGTATTTTAATGTTTCAAGAAAATGTCTTCATTCGTTTGAAGATTATCAGCTTTTTTTATTATTTTCAGCTAGTTTTATTTACTTTTTAGAGCTTTTAGTGTCGGGGATTTTATATCAATTATAGTGCCAGTTAAACGCTAACCATTATTTCTAAGTAAGACTAATGTTCATAGCTACCCACAACAGGCACGAATCCGTGATCTAACTGTTGATACTCATGGTTATAGCTCTCATAAACTGGTTTTTGCTTATATTCTTCATACACTTGTGGCTTATATTCCTCGTGTTCCTTAGGAGTGCCGATTCTGTGTACTACGGCGTTGAAACCGTTCTTGTCGTCCGCCTCGTACTCCACCACTCGTTTTGTACCGTCAGTTTCTACTAACGTGTAACTTCCTGGAATTTAAATTTATATATTTATAATGTGCAGAGTAGGCAGAAACAACTTAGTGTTAAAACACATCGTTCTCCACGTTCCGCCTAATATTTGCAATTGAGTGTTGAGTGGCGGAACCCAACGCGCTTTGTTTTGTTACCAGAGCGGGAAAAATAAAAAAATAATTCAAATATCATCATACCTCCGAGTGCAAATCTATCTTGCAACCAATAACTATTTTTGTAGTGAAATGATGTCTAATTGCTACATAAAATGTAAGAAAAAATAAAGAGAGTGTGAAGTTAGAATAGAAAAATATATTGTAAAATGAAACATGCTTATATTAAGTAGGATTGTTTTACCTTTTACTTTGTCACCATCTCTAGTTTCCCAATGCTCCTTGTCGTCGCCAGTGTGCGGGTCCTTTACTGAGTAGTCGAATGAATATTTTGGATGCGACTGTAATAACAAGGAATTAATGTTTCAAATTTAAAATCTTACTTCCAAACACATTAGTAAAATGTACACTGTAATAATATAGAAGTTGTTAGGTTTGATAGACATTATCAATTTTGCTAGAAACATTTTTTGTATTTTCTTGTTTTTCAATCAAATCAGGATAAGCAGAGAGAACCTAGTTTTACACTCTGTTCCCCGCTTACTTAAATTACTTCACACACGACTGTAACCATCAAAAATCTTGATATTCAGCAACTTTCTCATAAGTAACTTAAATATAATATAAAAAGAAACTTACATGATAGTCCAAATCATATTCCTCGCTGTGGTGTTCTTGCACAGCTTCATGGTGAATCGGCTTGTGGTACCCTTCGTAGCTGTCCAAGTCGTACCCGTGGTATTGGGCCAGCGTCGCCCCGATTATCAGAAATATTGGTAGTGATTTCTGTAAATGATATTATGGTAGTAAGTGGTACAAAGCAATTTTTGATGTATTTGCGATGATAGTTAAGTAGTAGGTTCGACAGTGGATAGATATGAGACAAACCGCGATAGAGTTTTGTCATTAAACGCAAGTGCGAAAAGTGGGTAATGTAGAGTTTTAACACTAGATATTCCCTTCTTACACTTACTTTTCAGAGAATAATTGTAACAAGTGTTTTTTTAAGAGTTCTTTTAATAGTTTTTTTTCCTACGAGACCCTAAAAAGAAAGACAATATATCTAAATAAATTAAGTGAGAAATTAAGTGGGTTAATATCATAAAAGTTATGATATAAATTATGATTTAGTATTTAACTTGCAAACATTTACTGACAGCTTAATAAGGATTTATATTCTGTCTCCTTCAAGTCATATCTAAAAAAGACTTATCAAAGTTTGTATAATAGAAAACTTGAAAAGTCAACATTATTTTGAGGTTGTTGGCGCTGGCAACATCGCGGATTACCTAACTTATTAGTTTTTGTTAGAAAAATGCGTTCGTTTACACTAAATCTTTGTCTCGACGTGCTTTTATTTATATTATTTACTAGACGTTTTTTTAAATTACCTAAAACGCTTTGTTTTTTGAAACGTTGAATAAATTTACAAAAGTTAATAATATTTCTTGGACATTTTAATAGTTACAATGGTTTGTTTACAGAAAACACATTGCAGTACTTATTGCTTAATTCTTAATGTCTAAATTAATGTTATTTTACTACTATGGAAACTATTATATTAACGACTCAGCAACGGAACGAATATGCAGTTTAAAATTTCCACGACCTATTACGATCGTAAAAATTAGCATAATATGTACACAAGGAATCGAAATTTTGTGTTTGCGAACGCAATGAGACGCAAAGATTACAAATATAACGTAATGATGTGGCATAAATATACTGAACTAGAGGACGACCCGGTTTTGCTTGACAAAAATACGCAACGTTGATGGTTTTTTACCTTCACGCTGTATCCCGCGTATAGCAGAGTGAACTTAGTGCTTTTAACTCTTCGTTCCACATGCACGACCCAATTTTCAAGATATTGCGTGTTGAGTGGCGGATCTCAACGCCGCCTTTTTAAATGCAATGTAAATTCTGTGTATAGTTTTTTTCTTTTCCCAATCATACGGGGTAGACACAAAAAAAATTGCGTTGAAGATGCGTACAGCGTTAATTGTTAAGCGAAGTTTGTATTTATAAACCGGGAAAATGAAAACAGTTTTAATAGAAACATTGCCTCAGTGAGAATTGAAGTTGCGAACATCGTATATAAATTATTATATTAAATATAAAGTTGTCGTTACTATATTACTATGAATATGTAAAACTTTGTAACATTTATGTAATTGTTTATTTCTTTTTCTTTACACGCCTGGTATTGGATAATATTTGTATTTACAAGTCTAAAGTTAGAAGAAATAATGTATTAACTCATATTATTGCTATTATTTATTAAAACATAAGTTATAACGTAACAGTTATTTAATAACAAACGGTAGTCACGTTCTGTTTGTAAATGATTAATTGTCCATAAATTTTCTTGTTTCGTTTTTCTCATTAAGCAATGGAAATTATAAAATTATGCGATGCTATTATTTTTACATTCGAACTCGCTACTTCTGTTTTATAATGCCATATTGGCACAGTTATTATTAGAGTAGATTCGATTCCTTCGCGGGAATGTATCAATTTATCTCTCCTCTATGTCCACATAAAGAGCGACGTGGAGTTTAGCCACTCAACCGGCGAATTCAGGCAGAAACCGAAGGCAGAAGTTTCCTGATATTAGGTTCTCTCTGCCTTCCCGGCTTTGCGAGAAAAAGCGTGAAGTTTTTTAGTTTTAATTTTTACGTCGTCTCAGTGTAGTTGATATATGTCTAATTAGCGTGATAGGAAAGATTCGAAAGAGATCAAACGAGGCGAATTGTATGTAGGTTATAAAATTTCCTATTTTATGTATTTAGAGACCCAAAACAAATATGGAACATGTAACAACTTCTCCTGTAAACCTAAGCCTAAGTTTACAGCTTTAATTTAAATTTAAGATAGTTATTACTTTTTCAAATGTCATTTGTCACGCTTTACACTCATTTGTTTCGTAATTCGCGTTGACGATTCGCACATCTCGTATTATGTCACAAATCAATTTCGCGTACACTTTCTTGTGATACGAAACGATTTCGCTGGTCACTTCTTGTAATTGTGTATAGTCATTGCTGGTAACATATAGTAGTTATCTAACTTGGTATGCATCTTGAGTATTAAGAAAGATTGCTCTTGTTGATTATTTATTAATCGTCACGCAGCTCTCGTACTGAGAATGGGAAATTAAAATTATTCAATAAATTGAAATCCTTTTCACATTTTTTTGGGAAATTACACTCAAATTATTATATTATCTATTTGATATTTTTATTAAAACTGGAGTTTCGCAATGTCTCGAAAATTGAACGGAAAATGGAGAATAGAGTGTAACACTAGGTTCCCTCTACCTACCATGCTATGAGGAAAAAGCGTGAAGCTGATTTATTTTTAATTGATATTTCCTGTATCAATTTATCATAGCGGTCTTCATCGCGTGCGTTTTAGTCACGACACTGAGTTTTCACTCTCACTACACCCGATAAAGAATCATTTTACTTTTCTTTATTACTTTCCTTGGTAGTTAATGGTCGATTATTTTTAATAATTGTAGAAACTAAAAAAAAATTCTTAGCCTAATAGGCATAGGGAACCTAGTGCTAAGAAACCACGTTTCCCGCTGATTTCCCAATTTTCCGAGCATTGCGTGCAGAAGGCGGAACTCAACGCTTTCTATAGGCTTTATAAAATATTTCATTTCTAAATGTTGTAAATATACTTTTAACGGAACCGAGATGTGTTTGTAACAAATTATAACTTGTCAAGACAATTATCGATTGGATTCCCTATTTCACTTCCTTTCACGCTTTTATATAGGTATATCACGCCTTAACACGAAGGAAGCGACCACTTTAATTGACTTTAATCACGTTAGTTCAATTAGTTTTTTCTATGAAAAATTATTGTTACATTACTTTACTTTGTTTCAAATGGTTTTCGTGTATGTTTATATATAATTTTATAAATAGAGGTCGTCGCGGCGCTTAAAGGTGTGACTGTCAGTCAAGCAACAGTTGCGGGTTCGAGTATCCCTCGAGTGAATGAATTATTATTTTTTAATATTTTCATCTCCTTGCTCTGGCACCAAGACAAAAGCCTCAAAAAGTTGAGTTCTCCTACTCAACAAGTAAAAGTGGGGAACTGAGTGTGAGTTGCGAACACTAGGTTCCCTCTGCCTACCCTGTTGTATACTGTGTATACACCGTGATTTCATTGAAATATGAATAATAATTGTTAATGATTTATAAAACAGGAGATATAGATTGTCTCCACTTGATTGATATAAGACTTAACTAACTTAACTTTAGGTAACTAGACTCACTGATTTAGAAAACGTATCAAAGTTTCAATTTCAATGTCAAAAATGATATATTTTTTACATTATAACATTTTTCGAGGAGTAAATCTTATAAATTTAGAAGATTATTTAACGTAAATAATTAAAATATAGTTATAATAATAGTAGATATAAGTAATATTAATTTAATTAATTTGAACATTTTAAACAATTGCATTTAATTAACATGACAAAAAAAAAAATATATATATATTTAAATCTTAATAAATAAAAACACCATAACTAATTAACAAATACAAAAAAGAATACTCACAATCAACGCCATTTTTTCACGTTTCGTACACAAACCAAATAATTAAAAAAAACCGTATTTCCAAGTAGACCTAAGAAAGAATGCAAATTTGTTTCGTGCGTGTTCACTTATACCCGAGAAATAGTTGATACCGCCATCCCCTACTCTTTAAAATATCATTCTACATATACAATCTAATTTGAACTTTAAAATAAACTGTTAAAGGTAAAAAATCGTTATTTCCCTCATCCAAGCTTTTAATACACCAGTGCGTATATAATGTAGTGTTTTCGCTTGTTCATTGGGCTTTTTAATTTTTGTTATGAGATTACGTCGATAATTCTATTTAATAGTTTAGTTTATGCCTCATTTGGTAAATGTCGCGTTATACTTGTGTTGGGCAATAGTGTTATATTTTCTACTATAACTGATAAAAAAATATTAAAATCAGCTTCACGCTATATCCCGCACTCAGCAGGATAGGCAGCGAGGACCGAGTGTTAGACACTCCGTTTCCCAATATCAATCCTATCCGAACAGTCCCATGTATTATGCACCTATGCCTAATGTTATACAGTGGAAATAAAAAAAAATGTAATGATAATAATGTCTGTAGTAATCAAATAAAAAAGAGGCCGCCATTGCTCATTTTGGCTGAGAACGCAATTATTACGAGTTAAATTTTTTCGCGAGAAATTTTTATTTCCCCGCTCTCATAAATCAAATTGCAGCGTTAAATTCCATCATTTAAGTCCTGAAATCGATTGGAAAGCGGATACTATGCAGTGAAAAAAAATCGAGAAATAGTTATTTAAAGCCCGTCATACGAAAACTACTAACATTATATATTGACTAACACTAACATACTTAACAACATATAATTACTACATATATGTATGTTTTTACTATAGGTAAGTGGTACGCTAGTTGTTTATTAATGCTGTAGTAATTGTGTATATACGAGTATACATAATATTTACATTTTCTTATTAGTTTTATGCTGAATATTTCGCTCGTAAAAAGTCTATTTCATTGTAATGAAGTCAGATCGAATATAGCAATAAAAATAAGTTAATAATACTACTCCCAAAAGGGTGTCTAGTTTTACAAAAAAAATAATATAATAATTGACTATTAATTGATATCGCGTGTTGTCATCATACGCATCATACGTCTCAGTTACACCACACCGATTGAGTTTAATGAATCACCTATTCGATCAAGAAAAAAAAGTTAATTTACTAGGAAATATTAAAAATAACTTACGACTACAATGTAGGTAGGTATATATAGTAGGTATGTAGTCGAAGTAAAGTATGTATATTACGGAAACGTTTCTTATAAGTAGTGGCTAATGCTCGCTCGGTGTTGCCAGTCTTATTGGAACTATCTGATGTTCATTTTGTATGTTTAGTGAAAAAAATTCAAACCCCAAAATGTATTGTTATATGAAAAGCATAAAATATAAAATTGTGTTTAGAAAAGCAATTGCTATAAAAATTATAAGGAGGGTCAGTAAAGTTGAAAACTTAAAACTGCAGATGTATTATTGAAAAGAGTTGAATATTTTTAACGACATCATATTTGTTGATTAATCAGTAGCTGCAGTGTAGAAAGAAATTGTTTGTTTTAATTATCCGGTGATGAAGCACAGAAAATTATTCAGTTTTTTTTTATTCACCTTCGGACACGCAATGTTTCTAAGTACCCCTACATAAAACCGAGAGGATTGAGGACTGAGACTGAGATAGTTTAAATTTTAGTTTCACACATGCTATACGTTTTGTCAAGTAGTTTCTTTCTTAG
The DNA here is from genome assembly GCA_013403645.1 of Heliconius nattereri. Lineage (NCBI taxonomy): Eukaryota > Metazoa > Arthropoda > Insecta > Lepidoptera > Nymphalidae > Heliconius > Heliconius nattereri. The sequence continues at coordinate 10,293,496 of JAAIXI010000229.1, read as the reverse complement.
TTTAATGTGAAGAGATATTAAGTATTAATTAATTAATTTTCTAGAAAGAATGGGAATTGGGAATCGGGCCCAGAACCTGTCGCACGTTTGTTCCCCTGCACTGCGCCACGACTAGCTTTTAGATAATATACAAAAGTATGTACTGCAAAAAAACATGATTGATATAGCTAAAAGTTCTTTAATTAACATAATATATATAATATGTTAACATTTTTTTTAGTTACTAGTTACTAGTTTAATATAGTGTATGATATCGACTGAACTATCGTCCTATCCTATCGAAACACCGCTTATTCTTGTTCCAATTTGATTGATTGTTCCACTGCATAATGAAATATGTTTCGTAATACGTTAATTTAACCACATTTTTAGCCTAACTTGTAGGTTCTTTTCTTTGTGAGTTAAATATGAAAAACACGTAACACATTTTATATATAAAATCTTGGAGTTTTCTTATAGGTATATCTAAATAACTTGCATTGCAGTTAAGGCTATCGTGACGAAGTGGGATATGGTCTGAATGTAAATGCAATGGTTGCGGGTTCGATCCCGTCCCGGGTGAATATTTTTTTTTCACTCGTCTTCCCTGCTATATACGGTATTGAGCTTAAAGAATATGTAGAACGGATGGAGTAGAAGGAATCGGACGAACGAATCGCCGAATTAATTCTATTAAGGGAGATATAAAATCAAGACGACTTGAGTGATCTATCACTTGGAACATATACTTAATGGTTATGAAATTAAATATGAAGCTTAAGTAATAAAACTACATAAAAATATTACCTGCCTACATATAGAAAGGCTTATAACTCGCAAATGATGAAATTGTACTCACCACTCTGATAAATCTTAATTGCTTGTTAATAAGTACCGAACAATTAAAAATATTTAATATCTTTTTGAAATTAAGTGCTTTACGTAAACAAACATAAAATTAAATTTGCTGCTTTATTAACATTTGGATCGTGTTCTGTATAACACATTTTAATTGCTTTTTACATAATTTTTATGTGAATCTGAGATGTTACGTGACATTTTCGATCTGGATTTGAATACGATTTGCAAAACGTTGTTTAATATTATTTGAGAAGAATATTAGCTACTCCGTTAGTACTACTACTCCGTAAGATACTCCGTTCTCATCAACACCTAAGAAAACTTTATCGATTTCGGTAATGGATATAAAAATATTCCGGATTAGTTAGTTACAATGTTATTTCTTAAAAAATCAATAATGACAGCTCTTTTTTATATTCTAGTCACGGTGTCAGCTTTTAGGTGTTTGTTTATCTTTTTCTAGTAACAAAAAATCGGTTTCGACTCGATATAGCATGGCGTAGGTCTGCTTGCGGGAGATGTGTCAATATTATGTATATGACTTAACCTATTATTTTATTAAAAATAAAAACATTTTGATTAATTTTAAATAACATTTTATGTAGACTTTTAATATTACCTAGGCCCATACGTAATATTCTAACTGATCTGAATGTTCAGAGCATTGGAAATCGCAAAATCTTCACGCCTATTACTAAAATATCCGGAAAATCCACTGCGATCGTAACGCTTGGCCAGTGAGTTATAAACATGTGTGTAGCCATGTAAGAATAATGCTATAATTTTATATTGTACAGTGTAATGAGAAAATGGTTGTGCTTATAAGTCTGAGCCAGGCCAGTTGTGGCCCAGGGCACAAGCGTGCAACTGTTAACACGACAGGTTGTAAGTTCGATTCCCATTCTAGGGTATGAAATATTTAACTTTATATTATGAGTAAAGCGCGGCGTTTAAATCTGTCACGCAACACGCAATGCCCCAGAATGAGAACAGAGGGTCTACAGGTTTACAGGTTCCCTCTGCCTCATAGTGCGTGATACAGCGTGAACCTAAAAACTAAATAGCCTTTTATTATACTAATACAAGTCGGTGCAATTTTTTTGACATATTTTTTATATTATAAAATAAGCTCGTGGGATTTCTTGATGATAATGATCAAGAAACGTTCTAAATACTTCTACAGATAGTGCTTATTCGAGTATTTACAAATAGGACCATAAAAATTTCATTTATTACTGTAATCCATATGAAAAAGAGAAAATAAATTACTTTAAATAACATTCATTTCAATACTATATTTTATTTTCTAATTGCGTTTAACTTTTGATATATTTGAATTTTATTCGTTTTTTACGATTTTACGTAATAAACTATTTAAATCGCATACAAAAGTTTTACCTATACGCAGCAAGTAGAGCAACTAGCGCGAATGATTCGAGATGAACACGCAGATGCGTCACACCGTATCGGTTCGCTTTGATTTTTATTTACAAACGAATTTTAGTCTTATTATTACTTTATAAAAGTTATTTTGAAGTGAACGTTGTGGTTTTGGCCAAATGGAATTTTTATGTAACTCGTTTTCATAATATCGTTGCGACATCAATTGTTTTGTTATCTAAATGGGAATTATTGCATTTATTTTTGATTATTTATTTATTTCCTAATCCTATTAGTTATCGTAACACTATAAGTAATAAGAGATGCACTTTTTTAAGCTAGCCTGCTATTTGCAGGATACAGCGTGGAGAAGAAAGAAAAAAGTTAAATACCATTTTCTTTAGCTCCAGCTAATAAATATTACTAATATTAAAATGCTGTTTAATATAGAGTATATAACATATTCAGGAAAGGATATAGTCATTAAATAAATCCTTCATTACTAATGAAGGAATTATTTAATGACTATTAAATGTATATAAAGTAGTATAGAGTTTTTCAAAACGGATCTAGAGAATCAGCTCGTTGTGCAATAATAATTTCTCAGTTTACGATCGAAAGTGTTTTAGATATCTTCACATATGACGTCCGATTCACTTGTTGTCACGTTATTATTCAAGTAACCATTACATGCCAATATTTTATTATTTTGTTTGTAGCTTTGTAATGTATTGTAAATATTTTTAGTCTCACCCAAGAAGGAGGATCCATTGAACTTAGTGAACTTCGTTCGTTCGTTCCCATTGAACTTCGTTCCCATTAAGACACTTTCGGCCCCCACTTTCTGCTGACTTCTGGAGGCATGGCGTGATGAGTGGCGGAACTCAACGCCGTGCTTTGCGTCGTTATGCGAATGAAGAAATATTAATATTAGATATTTCATTTCCTTGAGTGTGAATCGAATCAACAATCCGTCATGTTTACAGTCGCACGTATGAAATTGGACTGGATTAATTTAAAATTTAAATTACAATTAAGTATGTTAAGTGAAGATACTTTAGATTTGTACCTATTCACTAAGTTAGCTTTAGTTTGTTATTCCGGCGTAGTAGGTCTGTATCTTATACTGGTTTAATTCACAATCGGATGAATGGATTATTAATTTTTAAAAATTTGCATTTCTTCGCTCTGGCAAGGTACCCTCTGCTTTATGTCGTATGCGGGATACAGCGTGAAACTGAAAAAAAGTATATAAATTTTAAAACTAAGGACCATCTATCCACAGCTCGGCAAACGCGAAGAAATGGGAAGTCGAGCTGGCCACCCTTAAGAGCAATAATCTACGGCTCACGGCCGCCCTGCAGGAGAGCACCGCCAACGTTGATGAGTGGAAGCGACAGCTGCACCAATACAGGGAAGAGGTGGCGCGCGCTAGACACTACGCTACGGGGAAAGGTAGAATAGACTCTAATTTTCCAATTTCCATCGTATAAGAAATACGATACGAAATTAGATAATTTGTTCGTTTCTTTTCAATAAAATTTAAAGTTAGTAAAATTGCTTTAAATGTTTTATAGTGTTTTCTTAGGTAAGTAATGTCAGCTTAAATGATATAACGAAAAGCAAGCTACCAGATTTTTTTACTAACTTAGTCTATATATAAACGATTGTTGGCATAATATACAAGCAATAATAACATTTCATCAGGTATTTATTTCTTATTTGACTTTAAGTCATGAGACATTAATCTTCAGCAAGAACTTATATATGCTCAGGATGTTTAGTGTTATAACTTTTCAAGAAACTAATAAGATCATTACAATTGTTGTAATGTAACAAGAAGGTATATTATTGTTTTATTATTTTTTTAAGTATGTTTATAGAGCCTATTTGTGGCGATAGGTTCTGGGTTCGAAGAAATGAAACATTTAATACTTTTATTTACTCATTCTAGTAACGAGGCAAAGTTCTGGAAACATTCCGTGTTTCACCACTCAACACGTATTGTTTCCAGAATTCGGCGAAAAGTGGGGAATTTAAGAGCTTTAATGTGAACGGAGTATCTTAACACAAGATTCCCAGGTACCCATTGCCTACCATGATACAGCGTTAAGCCAAAAACTGTATATACTATTGTGAAAGAATTTGATACATTTGTCACCAAATCGTTTAGTGCGGGGAAACGAAAATAATTTAGTCATTTAATATCTTTACCTCGCTTATTATTTCTCCAAAAATTAAATATAAATAACAACATTTTCAGGCGGCGATGCGAACGAAGTAGAGCAACTGCGACAGCGTGTTGCGCAACTTGAAGCCGAATTGGCCCAGAAGAACGAAGAACTCGCTCAGATCACCAAGTCTAAGAAAAGTGAACAGGTACAACGATTGTTGAATTTTGTTTTATTTTTTTTTAATTTCATTTCATATTGCAGTGTTAACTCTGCTGTGCTGTAAAATGTGCTGCATGAGGGATCTTTTACCAAATAAATTTCGAGATATCTGAGGAAATTCAAAAGAAACTAACCCCTACGTGAAAATTATGGTTTAAAAGATTATTGTTGAAGGCAATCGAGGCTTTGCGTCACAGCATGGAAAATATATTTTTGGGCTATAAGTTTAAGTAAATGAAGGCCGCGGCTTGGTTTGCTAGTAATTAGTAATAAAGTTCTTTATTTCTAGGACGCAGAAGCAAAACTTGCTCAAAGTCAGTTAGAGCTAGCGCTCGCGGCGCAGGACGGACAGAGACAAGTCATACAAGCGCTGAATGACCAACTGTCGCGGCAGATTGATGAATTGGTATGTTATTTTTTTAGCTCCACGCAGTATCCCGCATATAGCAGGGTATGCAGAGGAAACTGGAAATCTAGTATTAGGGCACTCCGTTGCCCACGTTCGATTGAATTTAAATTAATAAAATCAAAACATGCAAAATAAAACTGATATTAAAGCATTTTTTTCCCCGAAACAGTCGAACATTCATCGTGAGATAAACACAGCGCTGCAAACATGAGAGCGGCGCTTACCACTGCTGCTTCGCGAGCGACACTAACCGAAAACAACTAGGTAATGTTGCAAAATATCGATTATGTTGTGTTGAAAATATCGATTTTCTTGGTTTGACTTTGATAATTATCGATTTTTTTAAAGTTAATATGGGCTCCAGTATAATTAATATCGATTGTAACATAAATATCAATTGTGATGAAATTATATAGATGAAATCACTAAGTGAGTACACTCTTCTTATTTTATTTCAATTAATTATCAATTGTTAATTGAAATGAATCATATTGAGCCATTAAGTAATTCTACTTTTCATGAATTTTAACAGTCAAATTATCCATCATTAACACATTGATTGATTGAGATTCTAATTAAAATTAAACACGATAGAATTCTTTAAAATAGTTTTTATTCAATATAATTGCTACAATGCACAAAGAGAAACATAAGAATGAATTGTTTTTTAAAATATTTCAATACAAATAGTCGATATTTAATATCACAATAATAAAATATTGATATTCCGCAACGCTAGCAGTTTAAAATATTTCTATATATAACAATATTATTTATTATATTGATATGTATATTTTTATCTTTTATTATCTTAAAATGAAAATAACAGTTTAATTAGGCGACTCTTTCGTGTTAAATTGCTTAATTCAGTGCAATCGATTTAATATTATATTTCGATTAATTTAATCGAATTTAATAAAAAAATTGATGATCATTTTGTCAATTATTAAATTTATTGTTTTATTTAAAAGAAACTAATAGTGTGTTAATAATTTTCATAAAAAAAGAAAATATTGCATATATTTTCTTATATTTTAAGTATCAATATCTTTTTATATCTAATCAAATTAAATGCTGATTGACATTCAATTGATTGACAATTTGATCAATAGTTAGGCTTCTTTTTGATATTTTTTTTCCGATTTGTGGAAAAAAATAAGAGGTCGCTCTAAATATTACAACTATTAAAAAAGTACTTTCTCTCAAGTCTCGAATTTGTCTATAAATAAATTATATAGATAATTGTATGGCCCACCGTTTTTTTATTCGTTCCTTTGTATAAAGTGGCCATTATACTATTTGTTTTATATACTTTATAGGTTTCGTTATTGTTACCCAATTGGCTTATTAGGTAGCTATTAAGAAATTGTTAATCATTGATAGAAATATCAATTATGGTTTAACTAACATTAAAATTGTATGACATACATTAAGGGAAATTTAATGTCAGTTAAATGCTAATTAACATCTCTGAGTGTAATGAAAATACTCTATAACAATATATCATAGTTCTATCTGTTAATAATATAGACGTGCACTAACTATAGTAGTTTTGCATTTTGCCATACAAAGTGTCATGAAACACTCTGTTACATACTATTTTCAATATACATACATACAAAGTTCCCGAGTTTGCTATATATAATTTTACTTGGTGGCTATATAGCTTAAGTTTTTATGCCCACCTGTGTAAATATATGCCAAAAATTTATAAAAAAAGTTATAGTTATATACCTACTACTGTTTGCACGTAGTATAATTCGTTTCAAATGTTTTTCGCTCGGTCTTAAGAGTGTTTATGTGTAGGGTTATTTACATATGTATGTATACATAAAAGTCACAGTAACGTCAAATCAAAGTAAATTATTTGATTTATTTTAAAAAACACCTTAATGATATCGATATCTAATACTCATTCATATATCCATTTTGAAATCGATTATCGAGCTCTAATCCAATAAGTTTCAATTGTGCAAGTAGATAGATTATAAAATTTATAAATCTCTTAAATAATCCTTCCTAATATAAATAAATATAATAATGCGATATAACATTTTCAATTATGATATTATTAGTAATATTTAGTCATATGATTTTTTTATATCATTAATAAGTTACTTTGATTAGGCGTTACTTGTTTACTATTTAATAAGAGAATGTTGAATTTTACTATTTCAATTGTATTTGGATTGAACTTTTTGGGAAAGATAGTTAAGATTATTAAGTAAATATAAGTGTTTATAACTGTAACACTATGATTCCTTGAAACTCGATCTGTATTGCATTTCTACATGTTAATTTTATTAATATTATTTTCTGTATACATTATTACAAATGTGGTGCTTTTATGTTTCTAATCATAAAAAATTGAATCGGTTTTAATAAATATTTCTTTATAAAATTATTAAATGTGGATTTTATCTGAAACGTTGATTCAAAATGTACGCTACGTTGCGATTAAACGACTTTAATATGACATAAATGCACCACATACTGTAAAAGTATTTAGTATTTCAATTTTCATATAATATAGTATATAAATATATTTAGGATAGATGTGCATATATTACGAATTTTCCACTCGAAATATTTTAGTGAAGTTAGTGATTCTTAATTGTATAAATTATTCCCTAGTCTTAAGAATAACTAATCATCACTCTGTCCGTCTATGAATTCCTGGTTACTAGACATATTTTTTTCTCGAATGTATTTCGTTTTTTTTTTAAATTATTATTATTTTATCGAAACCCTGTATTGCATAGACCCCTTAGCAATTTAGTAAAAATTCCACAGATAATAATTGCAATTTTGATTTATTCTTATTTTCTAGTTATAAACCAATTCTCGTAAACTAGTGCAATATTATTAATATATTTATATTTTAATATATTTTTTTCAAATGATTATAAATTAATTAGATTATTATCTGTGGCATTTAAAAATGGAAACAAAATGATATCATACAAAAAGGCTGAGGACACAATTTTTAAAATATACAATGTCTTCTTAACAGGGTACTTTTATTTACTGTTGTGTGTTTTTAATAGTGTTGTTGTTCGATTTCTACAGAAAAACAAAAATTAAAATTTCACGTAGTTTCGGCAGTTTGTTGAAAAGTTTTCTTATACAAAACTTATTGTATTATCGCAGAACATGTATTATAAATAGAAATGCATTGATTCGTCAATAATTGATATAAGAAGTGAATGATAATGACATCTTACATTTGAAGTTACTTTAATTATTTAAATAATTTTGTATATAATATAAACTTTCAGAATATATTTATCTTATATTGCTTTTTTTATATTTTAATGTATTAAATGTTCTTATATTTTATTGATACATAAGAAGCTATCCTTTAATATGACTTTTAGTTCATGAGCGTGTCTGTTAATTTGTGGTGGGGTTACTCTATTGCAATGTACTAATATAAAAAAAAATAATATATATTTTTTAAATATGATTAGTACTAGTTTTTAAACAGTGCAGAAAGATTTTACGGATATTATAATTTCTTTTAACATTAAAAGAAATTATAATATCCGTAAAAACATCCTGACCATTGAACCAACCTGATCATTGAACATTAAGATAGTATATCTTCAATGATAATTTACATATTTACACTAAATCCATGGTGGCGTAGTAGACAGCGTCTTGACTGCACGTTGGCTGTGAATTCGACCCCACCCGGTGGTATGATTTTATGTAAATAATTTTCATTTGGTAACTTCAGTTTTGCCACTCTCACTACGAAAATATAAAAGGGCTTGGGGAACGTAATATTTTTGATTTTAATATTTTATAGTTCCCGCTTTTTAATGAATATTTGAGATTATATATTATATCATTTAAAACCAACATTCGGAGCTTATGTCCTCAATTTCCCCATCTCATTATATTATGGGCACGCTCATATTTATTATCTGTGTGTGTAATGTATGTTCTGTGCCACTTAGCCTGTACCATATATTATAAATAACCTTAATCTAAAATAAAGTAATGTTACTTTATAAAGTTGTTACGCAGAGACATTGTAAACAACTTTACTTGTTAGATTGAATAGATAAGGGGCCATTTATAAATTACGTCGTACTTTAAGGGCACTTTCTTGGGTAAAGAACACTTTTTATATTTCGTGATATCAGAATATAACATATAAACTTAATTTCCGTTTTACCTTGATAGTTCTAGATATAAAAATCGCAAAATGGCCTCTATGCCGAAACGTTATATAGTCTGACTGAAAACGCGGCGATTGAGGAATTGATTGCCACTCAGAATTTTGAAGTATGTTCATTTCCTCGCTTTGATAACAAAACAGCGCGGCGTTGAGTTCCGCAATTTAACATGTAATGTCTTGAAAATAACATAATAGGTTCCGTTTACCTACCATGCTAGGGATGCAGCGTGAAGTTGAAACAATAGCAATATTTACAATAACATCATACAAATGGGGTGGGAGAGGATCTCACAAATGTGACCATGTGGTCACAACCATGTGGGACGACGGGGGAAAGATAAAAATAACAATGAAATCAGTGTGACGTAATTTAAAGATGACCCCTAACTAAATGTTTTATTAGTCACTTAATTTATTTGATTGAGATATTAATTAATTAGTTATGTAGAACGTAAATCTGTTGGTATTTTGTATGTAATAGCGTACCTAGTGTAAGACGTTAATTTTGTGTGCGTTTACAATACAGATTATAAGTAGGTCAATTCGTTTTCACAATTGCATTGAGAGTTCGATTTGGCAGTTGATGTCCTGTATTGATAATGAATTACAGATTAAATATTATATATGTACTATATCCGGTTGTAATGGCCTGGTGTTACCCACCGACTGTTTTTTATTGGTGTGCCAATTTTTTTTTGTAATTATTAAACTTGGCCATTATCTCTGGTAGATTGTATTGTAATCGCATTATAGATTGTAATAATTTATTATTAGATAGTCTGCATTGCGTTTGTCTAATGTTAATTTTTTATTATTTATTTTGATTAAGTTAAAGTAATATATCATTTATTTTAATAAAATATTTATAATTTACTGATAATATGCTTTAAATATTTTAATGTTACTAAATATAGAATCATTCGAAATAGTTTATTCGCTAGCTTATCTGTAACATGAACTTTTTATATTATTACTAATATTTTATTAGGTTGCTATATCGGTGCTCTCACATTTATGAACAAATATTAATAATAATTTTAAAATATATTCTTTTTAATGCAAATGCAAAGCAGACTATACTATATGTACGTTATCTTCCATTAGATTCGTAGTTCGCTGTGCGTACCTACCATATGCGTATTAACAATAAATAAATTAATGATGATTTATGTATGTGTTTTATTTTTATTTACCTTTTTTGCTGGTCTTACTATAAGAATATGAAATAAAGAGATATATTGAAAGCAGTTTTTATTACGTTATTGTATATACCTCATGGTAAATGTAACGTAATAAATATAACGTAATGTAATATATGGTTGTAGTTTCGATTTCCATTCGGGAAATATAATTTTATATTTCTTTACTGTGACAATGAAACAAAACGTGCCGGTAAGTTCCTCCACTCAATACATTGAACAACATATCTAAAATTAAATTCTATGTCTATTTTGCTATAGAGGATTTTGATAAATCATAAAGCGTGTGAACCTAAAAAATATTTTAAATATTTTTTCAATTTAGCTTCTCCTTTGCTAGAAACCTGGAAACTGGAACTAGGAACTTTAATCTACAGAAACACAGACAACAGAGACAAAAATATTAAAAAGGTTTCATGACTTGCTTAATTTTACTTTACTTTGAAAACTGAAATATGTAAGTTACTATCAGTAAGGAAATGGATTACTTACATATTATAGCCAAGATGCCGGAATAATTATATTGATTACTTTGCTTTTCCGGTTTAATAAAGAAAACTTTTTAACTTAAATCCTTTCATCAATTACAAAAAAGCTGAAGATCTACAAACGGCTGTGCTGAGCATACTTTCTTGAATCGCGGAAAAACACTGTCGATTTGACTTAATCGACTTTCGAAAAAAGAACTGAAACAAAATCAGTTCATCTGCTTGGGAGCTACGATGCCAATGACAGACAGACATACAGGCACGTACACAGGTCACGCACACATCAAACTTATAACATCCATCTGTTTCTATCCGGTTCCATAAAAAATGCAGTACAGAGTGTCGTACCACTAGATTAGATTTGTCTATTTCAATAAAACACGGAAAACGATAAATGATAAAACCAATAGATATCTTAGTAACGAAGCATTTTATTACCACTACTAAAATATATAACGACCCATTAACAGACAATAAAATTTGAACCAACCGTGATATGTAATGTAAAACCTTATGAAACTTATAAAAATTCCGCTGACAGAGCAAAACTTCGAACGCGCCGCCAAGCCGTTTTCTCATCGATTTCCCAAAGCGCATGTCACATTTCCCGCCATTTCAGTACCGCGACGCCATTACTGATGTGTGGACGTTGTTCGAGTTTATTCTAATATATAATTATTAAAATAAATATTTAAATAGTGAATTAAGTTAGATACAATTAAATTGAAATTGTGTTGTAAATTAAATATTATTAGTATTTTTTGATATTATAGTTTTTACAAGTCGTTCGTGGTTTTAGATGTTTTGATTTTCGGCTACGTTTTGGTAACAGATCGATAAACACGTAAGTTTATTATAAATTCTTTTTGTTGTACCTATATATTTAATAGTTTTATAAATTATTATTGAGTACATTTTGATTTAATTTAATATATTAATCAAAATAGAAAATAGATAAAGGTATAATAAAAATAGTATTAGTCTGGTATAATAAAACAACAACAATCTAAGGACCAAAATCATTTAAGATGTTAACACAAAAAAGCTTAAGAGATAATTTCACAAGCTTTCTACCAAACAATAGACATAAGCCGATTGGAAAATTTATCATAGGAATCGTCGTATATTAGCATCTACGTCATGCCGTTGGAAATTGTGAATTTTATCTCTGTACGCTTACAAAAATATTTTCCGTAATTTCGTCTGCTTATACGGGAATTTTCCGTTTATTTCGAAAAAATATGGGCTGCAACATAAATTATGTACCTGAGATGTAATTTATATATTTATAAGATTAACATAAGTGCCTTATTAAAATTTATATCCTACAATATAGAGGTACCTAAGTATTTTCTATATAGCTACCTACGGTATATTTGATGCTTTTGTTTCTTACTATTTTTATAGATATATCGAATCTCATAACATTATATTTATTATTATATTTATAATATTGGAATTAGCAGTTATTAACTTTGTGTTTTTGTTATATACCTATATAACCTACAATACAAATTATATTTTTTTTGCAATAAAAAGAAAAAATACAAGAGGTTGTCGTGGCGCATTGGCACAAACATGTGACTGTAGAATCGATTGTAATGTGGCGTTGAGTTCGGCCACTCAGCCAATGTCTCGAAAATTCTGCGAAAGTGGCGAACGGAGTGTCTTGGGTACGTATTTATAAACCACTCTCAATAGTGAAGTCGATCTTGAGATGTCATTGTCATTCATAATTTATTTAGATATCTATGAATGAAAACGGCATCTTCAAATTCGATTCCTTCGATTTTACGCCTGAGAGCGATCTATAAATACGGGCATTAACACTAGGTTTCCTCTACCTACCCTGCTATATGCGGGATGCAGCGTTAAGATGAAAAAAAAATAATTATATATAAAATACACACTAAAATACAAATGAAACGACAAATACTCAACGACTGCTAGTGCTAGGTACCTTCCTATATATTAAGTGATCAGTTAACACCGCCCTTACTTTCATTTATCATGTCGACTACTTAAGCACTCTTCAGCAAGACAAACAATAAGTCACCCGTGAATCTTACGTTTTAGAACTTGTAGATGTGATATAAATCTTCTAAATGTAAGAGGAATTTGTTTCTCGTTAATGGTAGGTTCGATTCTCGGTTAAGATAAATATTTACTCAGTGTTTTTAGTAATATTTGGCTAGCTTTAACCTTTACGCTGATCGCAGCTACGCCTCTGTGGTCAGTTGGAAATAATACACGGTCGTGTATGACATATCAAGACATGACATAGTTTAATTTATTATGAGTAATTACTGTGAAAAGAATAAGCAGTTTTTAATACGAATGTTTTTTATATTGTTTCTTTCTTTTAAAATATATAATGTAGAAAGAAACCTAAATTCTCACGCTCTCATATATGGCTGTATAATTATTATCAAACATTAAGCACCGCTTTCTAATTTTTATCCTTAATTGTTATGCAACATGTTACATAAAGTTTCACGCTGTGACCCGGTAGAAAGCTGGGAAATGGGAACCTATTTTTATTTCTTTTTTGAAATAATAAAAACATACTTAAACTAACAATAAGAACATTTCATAGTATGTAGTTGTCAAAACATAATAAACAAAATTAAAAAAAATCAACTTTTGGTAGAACTCTTGTAGTCTTTAAAACAGGTATAGGCAAAGTCTCTACAAAAATAATAAAAAAAATGTTATTGAGAAAAAAATACAGTAAGCAACTGTTACATAAGCACTATATTATAACAGTTATAAATAACGCTATTATAACGAAAAATAATATGAAAAAACCTCCATGAATTCTATTTTTTAATTAATGTATTAAGCCACGTAATTAATATACAATTAAGAATTCAATTTGCGAAATATCAATTAAGCTTAACAGATGACTGATCTGCCAATACCGTCGGTTACGTGGGTAATGCGAGCAACTTAAATCAAATTGTACGTAACACGTATACTTATACGATAATGATGGCTTATCGTTTGCTATAACTCAAGACTTTATTTTAGTCTTGAAGCCAGTAAGTGCGCAGGAACACAAGCGTGCGGTTATAAACGTGATAGGTTTTGGGTTCGAGTCTCGAGGAAATTAAATATATAATATTTTCATTTCCTCGCACTAGTAACAAGGCAACGGGTGGTGTTGAGTTCCCCCACTCAACACCCAATGCATTTTTTTATGCACTTATATATGATATAATTCAATGTCTTTCTATTAATATGTTTATTGCTTGGTCGTCACCATCTTTTGATATTTTCCCGCGTTCAGTTGGAACTGAAGAATACAGAAACTGGCGCTGCTAGCTTTACCGCCGTTTTCTGTTTACCGCAAAAGCTAGTGTAGCAGCTTAGCTGTGTTACAACTTCCTCCAGTCACATATTGATGAATATTGAAGACTCTAAGTAATAATAATTACTGTAATCTCTCAAAAAGAATAATTGAATAGCATGAAGTTAGGCTGTAACCTGTGCCATGTTTTAGATATCTTGGCTAACTTTTAGGTAAGGTTTATTATTTTTATTTAAGTATATAACTAGGTCACAGCTAAAAAACCTAAAGTCATAAAGAAGATACCACACAAGAGTAACGTAAAAACATACAAAAAAGATATATTTCAAAGTAAATTCTAAGATGACGACGTATTACGCAACGTAAAATGTACGCTACATTTTTTTATTATCTCCCAACGTGTATGCAAATATGCCTAAAGCTATATTTATTCAGACGGCGGCGTAATTAAGGAAAAATCCCTTTTTTTGTGAGAGTATTAACGGGGTTATTTTTTTTTGTTTCACTTTTCATTTTGCTTGTGATGTAAAGGAAATATAGATAGAGTTCATTATTGTTTTAAATTCCCGCCCAAACTAAACCATTTGTGGAACCCAATGAAAAATTATATGTGACTAAGCACAGAAAAAACCCTATTTATAGCTTCAAGCTATACAGTTTGAAATGTGGTAGGAGGGCAGAGAGAGGGTTAGCGTTAAAACACTCCTTTTGCCACTTTCGGCCCTTTTCTTGAGTGGCGGCGTTTATAGTTAGACGCTGTGCCACTGCGTCACAGCGGTTCCAACATTCCCATGGGTGATGTTTGAATCCAAAACTAGATGAGCAATCAGACACGTCCCAACTACATGATAATAAAAAAGTTGATAACTTTTTACGAGGCCGGTCTTGTCGTTGGTAATCATGAATGTCTAATATGCATTACATGCATGGGACAGCTTTTGAAAAAAATAAATAAATAGAAACTGATATTACAATTATTTAAATTTTAGATGTATATTGTAACTACTTATATACCCTCAAAAAAATGTTTAAACGGTTTTAACTAGAGATGCGCCGAATGGTGGTTTGACCGAATAACCGAATACCGAATACTATTCTGTTTAAACTTTACCGAACTGAATATTCGGCCGAATTATTCGGTTTACGATTTCTTTGTTATTTTGTCGCGTAAACAGGTTTTAACATGTATGTCACCTGTCATCGCCGGCTACTTAACGAGCGGGCCGTACCTCACCGCCACGCCAATTTGCCTATCAACATTGTTGGACCTCTACAAAATATTACATTTTTTAAAGGAATCTCATGTGGCGTTTTGGAACTTCCATGTCGATATGACTTGGGTACCTTCAAAAAGGCTCCTTTATAGGCTTCCCTACCTTAAAAGCCGGCAAAGCACCTGTAGCTCCTCTGGAGCCATGGGTCCGGACGAGGTCGTGTGAAGCGGTGGTCATTTACATGCTATCAGGTGACCCGTACGTTTGTTAAAATGTAAAGTGATAAAAAAGTACTCCTGGTAATAGTGTGTATAACGAACGACTATTTTCGAAAACAGGGAAATTATATGAAGAAAAATGCAACAGACTGGAAAGGGACGAAAGCTTGGTATTCAGCACCATAATTTACCATTAATTAATTATAAATAGTGTAATATGTTTCTACGAGGGGCGTTCAATATATTTTTGGTATCAGCACTGTAAAACACCCAAATTTTACTCATTTGACTTATAATAACTTAAATCTTACATTAGACGTTTTATATTTCATTTCCACTGTATCGTGCAGCGAAGTAAATAGAAATACTCGAACCGAATATATTCGGCGACATAGCCGAATAATTCCGCCCAATACGAATATTGAAAAAACATGCCGAATACACCGAATACCGAATACCAAACGAATATTCGGCGCATCTCTAGTTTTTAACATATAATTTAACATTGAATTCCTAAAAATTCTACTAGGTTTTAAAAAAAGCTTATCTAAAGTATTTTTCAAAGTTCTTTCTTATCATTATTATTATAAAAAGGCAGTGAAAGGACCATTTTAGTAATAAACCTAAAAAGTTTGAAATTTCGTAGATCCCGTAGCTTTGTGGGAGTGTTTAAATAAAATAGATAATAGAATCCAAGAGGCATTAGTATAATTTGATATGCTGTTATTTTCTTGATATTCTTAAAATGTAAACGTTTACGTTAACATTATTTAATTACTCTAAGACATATATACTACTCTAAAAATGTTTTATATTTAAAAGATATAAGCTATTCACTTCTTGACTCCACATAATAATCAACAAAAGTTATAATTATCATTTAATAGCCTTCAAAGAAAACAAACTTTACTTACATACTTGCATTAATCACTGTTCATCACGTTTCCTTCAAAAGGTTTCTAATATAACGTTTAGAAAACGAGAAATGTAAGGCCTCCATTACCACCAACTTCTGAAAGGTCTTGAATTAATCAAATGGCGGCTATTAAGCGGATTTGCCTACCTATAGATAGCTGAAAGAGATAAAAATTCGAAATCAAAATATGAGACTAACTTTGATTGAAAATAATGAGATGTCTGTGATTAAGAAACACAAATTTATTTACAAATCCTTTTTTTAGGCTTCATGCTGAATCCCGCGTTTAGCAGGGGAAGCAACGGGAACCTGGGAACCTAATGTTAAGACACTCCGTTCCGTTCGAGTGGCGGAACTAAGCACCGCGCTTTTGCCTCGTTACCAGAGCAACGAAATAAAAATATTAGAAAATTAATGCGCCTGAGTGGGCATGGAATCCACAACCGTCGCATTTATGTCGCGTCGCGTTGTCTCGCTCTTCAGATTTTTAAATTTTATCAAAAATATTTTATTTATTACTTATATTTTATTACATAGCCTCTTAAATCCTCTCTCTGGCTATAAAAAGCTTGGCGTTGAGTTCGGTCACTCTCTCAAAATCAGGGTTAAGACTAGGTGCCACCTTCCCTACCGTGCGGGAAAAAGCGTGAAGCTGCTTATTTTACATCAACCCAATATAAGCGTGTTTAGAAACATAACAAGCCTCGAAATTAACGACGTAGTTGCAAAGGAGGTTGCAAATTAATCAAATGGCAAAGTTATTACTTGGTAGCTATTAGGTGATGTCATCTAGTCATCATGCTGTATATAGGGTGTTCATATTCCCCCGGCATTTTCCTTAAAGGATGAAATTGAGTTTGTCACAGCCATGTCTACCACTCTGCATAATTAAAAAGATTATTTTGTTACTCTCTGGAACTAGCTTCGTGGGGTTATTAATTAATTTTCATTAGTAGACTTTATGAATTTTCTGTAGTTAACAGTGTAGGATGTGGGGACCTAGGGTTAAGTCAGCATATATCTGCCATTTTAATAAAAGTTCATGAGATTACCATATATCAATCTACATTTAAACCAAAAGTAAGGGTAACCTTAATAACTTCCCAGGTAACCATAGTCTAATTCCCATCCATATCACGATTGTCACTATTTACATAAGACATGTAATTAGTTCCATATTTTTTTTTCCATAATGTTTTTTTTTATTTTTATTATTTCATTGATTTTTGTTTCACCAATCACTTCCAATTCTTTCCTCCTTTCCAATTTTAAAATATTCCTCCGGTTTTATTTTTATGGAAATCTCTTTCTAATTTGTCGTCAATTTAGCTCCATGGTCAACAGCCCAAATTTACACATTGTCCAATGAGACCAGACAGACAATGAGGCTTGAACACACAACCATTGAGAAAACATAATAGAAAGCTCAACTTGGCTTTGAAAAGATCTGTACATTCAATTCAATACAGGGCTTATAGAATTCATTATTATTTTGTGATATAGTCAATATTATTGTATAGACTGTAATAATAGTAACAAATTAATTAAACGAAATCAATATTTGACTAGATTCTCCACTTATTTTCCACTGAATTGATAATGTATATGTCAGAAGTTCGTCTGAACTTTGTGTTATAAATGGCTTTAGGTAAATAATCTCTATTGTATTCCTTTAAATAATGCATTGTATTATATATATATATATATAATGGTCTAATAATGGTCTAATAATGGTATAATAATGGGTATAATAATGGTCACCGTTAAAGGCTACCGCAAGCTTGGAATTGGGTATTGGTTTAGTGATATTGTTTGCTAATTACAACTAAATTGACTTATATGCAAAATGATGTTTATGACTGTTTAGAGATGCATACTTTCATATACAATTTATACCTACATAATAAATACTATCTATGTACCCACGTACAAACACACATACTCGTAATCACACAAGTATACAGTCACAAAATATAGATAAAAAAGGAAGGAAAGCATCTGACTGTAAACGTAATGGTTGTGTTCGATCACTACTCTAGAAGATTATTAGAAAGGCTAAAAAATAGTTTTTAATTTATTATATAATTATTTATTTTAGAATTTATTTTATGATTTTAAGTGTGGGTGGGTGGGTATGATCTTAAAATGATGCTTAAACGAGTGGTGGTGGTGGTAGTGGTGGTCAATGTGTGGTTGTGGTTGTCCTATGTAAAACTTCATTTAATTAGGTATTATTTTTGTGTAAATTAACATTTTGGTATATTGACAAGAACATACATAAAAAATATTCGGGCGAATTGGGAATCTCCCCTTTTTGAAGTTGGTTCAAAATGAGAACATCCACTTTTTTGAGGTTGGTTGAAAAGAAAAGCAACGATCAGGAATCTCACTCCTGACATCAATTAAAAAAGTTTTTGCTTGTAACTATTACAGTATAATTATTTTTTTTCAAGAAAAACAAACTTTCTCAATTTTGACCGGATCCCATAATCGAAACATTACCAAATTATCCTTGAAGTGTATCCTTTCAAATACAAAAAAGAATCATCAAAATCGGGTTCAACATTGAGTTATTAGTAGAGATGCGCCGAATATTCGTTTGGTATTCGGTATTCGGTGTATTCGGCATGTTTTTTCAATATTCGTATTCGGCCGAATTATTCGGTTATGGCGCCGAATATATTCGGTTCGAATATTTCTATTTACTAAATAAATAATGAAATAAATAAAATTTGTGTGTTTTTCAGTGCTGATACCAAAAATATATTGAACGCCTCTCGTAGATCAGAAAGAAACGTACATGTTGTACTATTTCTAATTAATTAATGGTAAATTATGGTGCTGAATACCAAGTTTCCGTCCCTTTCCAGTCTGTTGCATTTTCTTCATATAATTTCCCTGTTTTCGAAAATAGTCGTTCGTTATACACACTATTACCAGGAGTACTTTTTTATCACTTTACATTTTAAGAAGCGTACGAGTCACTGACCACCGATTCCCACGACCTCGTACGGACCCATGACACCAGAGGAGCTACAGGTGCTTTGCCGGCTTTTAAGGTGGAGATAAAGGAGCCGTTTTTAAGGTACCCAAGTCATATCGACATGGAAGTACAACATGGAAGTTACAAAACGCCACATGAGATGACTTTTAAAAAATGTAATATATTGTAGAGGTCCTTCCCTGTTTATCATAGTTCCAGCTCACAATTTTCTGGAGCAGAAAATCTCATTCGAAATAGAGGGTCCAACAATGTTGATAGGCAGATTCTAGTACATTTGGATAATTTTTGAAATTTCATGGTTTCGGGTGGCGGTGAGGTACGGCCCGCTCGTTATGTAGCCGGCGATGACAGGTGGCATACATGTTAAAACCTGTTTACGCGACAAAATAACAAAGAAATAGTAAACCGAATAATTCGGCCGAATATTCGGTTCGGTAAAGTTTAAACAGAATAGTATTCGGTATTCGCATATTCGGTCAAACCACCATTCGACGCATCTCTAGTTATTAGTCTATTTGTCGCGCACATACCTAATGCAAATTTAAGGCTTATGTGATTTTCCCATAGTTACCATTGTCAGACATGGACCAAAAAAAATGGGACCATTCGGGAAGCTTCACCTTTCAATTAAAAAAATATCTAAATCGGTTAACCCAGTCAAAAGTTATGAGGTAACAAACATAAAAAACATAATAATTATAATACAGTCGAATTGATAACCTCCTTTTCTTACAGAAGTCGGTTAAAAAGATTTTCATATTCAAATTTCTCCGCTCTGACAGACAAAGCGCGGCTTTTATTTTGAAAGTGGAGAACGGTGTGTCTTGACACTGGGTTCCTACTACCTATCCCGCTACATGCGGGATACAGCGTGAAGATAAAAACATATAACTGCACATACATGTGCAGATTCGCACGATTAATAAATATGCAAGGACGCATGCATATGCTCAAATATACAAAATATACTTAATATATATGCGACACACATATAAAATACCTATGCAATATATTTTGTTAGAACTAAATAACTATCTAATGAGTTAGAACTAACCGCGTAGGGGTAACAAGGATTCCTTTCACACCGCCCCGACGTTGTCAATTTGCCAGGGATTTTGTTTGAAAGTAGCGATTTTAGTTCCTACTAATACGTTCTGTTTAAGTGCTTCCATTAGTGCTTGTGTTCTTATTAGCTATTTCGTTAAACTTTATCTTTAAATATTTTTACTTTAGTAAAGCTAGTGTGTTTCTCTAAGAGCTTCTAGAATAGAAGGCTTGTGAATGTTTCCTTTTTGTAAAATCGTCTTCATTCCTCTTCAATGAATACCATTCTCCAAAACAAACTTTTTGGGCCTATAATAACATTGGTATGGGTAGAATAGATCAGAGGTTCAAAAACAGTTTTTCTCATGGACCACTCTCAAAATTTTCTGATTCCGATAAACTCTCTGCGCTTATATTTTTTTTATATTCCCAAAACTCGCCAAAAGTGTGAAGATAAGAATCACCTCAAGTGTGTAAATATATAAGGAAATTAGCAATCATACGAGTCCATGCAAGACTGCAAGCACACAAGCCACATGTTGTACCTATGTTTTATTTGCACGTTTGAACAAGTGTTGCGGACGGCGGCGGCGGCAGTCTTTATACGTACGGAAAATGTACTAAATTTTCGTGGAGATTTGGTAGAGGAGTTTTGGCCGTTGTCGCGCAACTTATTAAGGAACACATAAAAATTAGAGAGATTTAAACCCGCGCCTCTTAGTAACCGTCCAAGTAATCTGACCACCAAGCCATACGTCCTCATCAAGCTACGTTGAAATTCTTGTACGCTTGCTACAACTTATTCAGGTTGTTAGCATCACTGTAGGGAAATTTCTACAAATTTCGGCAATTATCATTATCATTTTGCAAGAGAGAATTTTATTAATTAAATATTTTTAACATTTTTAAAGCATGCTACTTGTTTTTTGTGTTTTTCTACACTTTAGGATATAAAAATATTTTCTCGATACGATATGATACTTAAAACCTAAAAAATTATAAAAAAATATATAAGAAAAGTCCAGAAATTCTTTCCTAAAACATTTTCCTAAAACAAAAAAGGTACTATCTCCGTACCTCCGATAGGGCTTGTACCCAATATGTAGCGTTAGCATGATAAAGCGACTTTAAGAGCACGTGTTCTGAATTAATACCGTAGTATTAAAATTTGATCACCCGTGGTCGGAATATTTTTACCCATTTATTTGGTAGGTCTTACAAGTATTTTTCTGTCAGTAATTGTATTGCAATAGGTAATAATAATAGTTCTAATGATTATGGTGTTGATCCCTACTGCTTAAAATTAAAATGTGCTCGAAGCTATAAATTGTATGAGCCTAACTATCGAGTGATTTGCTGGTAATCTTTAATTCATTCAGGACCTTCCATCTATCATCAGACCAGCTTGACAAGACGAAGACAAGACGAAGCTACGTAACGCTAAACAAATATGACAAGTTTCATGATGATTACTTGTAAATTAAGATAATTATAATACTTATAACACATTTTTTTTTATTTTGTTACATAGTTACAAGACGACCTATTTCTTTGCCTCCCGGCAAAATATAACACTAAGTACTTCTAGCCTTCATGATGCACTAATTACTTAGGAGTTAAGATTGGTACGGAAAAATTGTATTTTGTTTATAAATTTAAAAAATAATAATAATAATTTAATATTTTCACTAGTGACAAAATAATGCTTACTTAAAATATGATTTTTAACATAATATAAACATGAAAATATTATCAAATTTTAATCGTCTCCCCGCGTAGGGTCAAAGCGGCCTCGAGGGAAATTTGTATACAAATCTAATTACGGCTTAGCATATTCCCAGAATTTTGTTGAACCGGACGTCCGCGTGCGAATGTTGTAACACACTGGAAACGTTTGTTTTGTTATTCATATTGAAACATAATAACTTTCGTAAATCTCTGTTCTTTGAATAATTTTATATTTCAATTTGAATTTTAGACGATTTTACAGATGTGATATGAGATACAATTCAGAAATTTGGTTATGTAAGTACTGTAACCAAAATTACGTATTATATATTATTCTTTATTATTATTATTAATTACTTAATCTTAACTCTAAATATGACTCTCTTTTCTCATATTTTATATAGACACTCTACGTGTCATATAGAAACAAGGCTTAAATCTATCTATAATGTAAACGATCAAGACAGAGTAGTCGTTTATAAAGTTCTACAACTATCGGCTTTTTTCTTTGTTATTACACTATAGGTTTAAAGATACGAACATTTTTTATATAATATTATTATTAAAAGATATATTCACCAATTCTTAAACATGTGTATAGAATAGAAGGGTTTTTGTTAAAAAAACTTTATTAGTCTCTTCGTTCTACGATGGCGAGTTACTAACAGTAACGCGCCTTACAGTGGACGGAAAAGGAAAAAGGTGTGGTGAGTCATTACTGTGAAAGGGATCCACACGAAAGTATATCCCTTAGTGAATAGAGCGTATATTTATCTATCCTTTTATTTTACTAAAAATATAAACCTCGAATAAATGCTTTACCCTTATCACATTTATTGAAACAATAGTTTATAATGTTCTGACAAGTTGCCTTCAAAACTGACAGTAGTTTGCACTATGTTTATCAAACTAAAATATTATTAATGTAACAAAGATGAAGTCTGTTTGGTTAAACGCTGTGATGTCAGGAACCATTGCATTAAAATTAATTAAACATTTTTTGTTATGGATAGTCGAATGATCAACTGCCCAGACCACAAGAAAAATTCTTACAATTATTTTAAGCCACATTCATATTAATAAAAAAGCTGCATAAATTTTACTTTTGTTTCTGAACTATAAGTTCACAGTAAACTGAGGTCAATAATTTGGAAACTATGTCATTATTCGACGAAAAAAGTTACTAGCACTAGATCATCTCAAAGTAATTTTTTTTTTTAAATTACTATTCCATCCAAAATTATTCATTTAAAATTCAACCCTGAGCGGGATTTCAACCCACCACTAGCACGCTAAATTAGAAAATTGTATATTATACTTAACATTTTATGAAAAACTGATTCTTTTGATTTGTACGAGTACGCGATTTTGAGTACACACCATATTTTTGCATTGAAATGCCAAAGAGAGCATTGGCCTAATTATGGTAACTCAAAGGTTAACTCAAAAAATGCTATATCAGCATGCAGCAGCAGCATTAGATTGTGCAATTTGCTAAAATTTAAATGCAACACACGTATATTGCCATTTAGTTGGCATTCACTTGGACCACTGTGTTCAACCTCATGAAGTAGGTAACTACATGTACCTACAACAAATCAAATATTTAGGATTATTTTCTACCTTTAACTTTTTTACTTAACGATATTAGTCCCTCAAGTTAGTACCAGGGTAGGAATTAGATTAGTCTTACAGCTGCAAATAACCTGAACGCTTACAACTTGCCAAATTTTCCGCTAAAATTTAAACCGTCTCTAGTCATGACAAAATTGGATGTCTAACTAAAAACAATAGAGTTGTGTATTCAATCATTATGCTTTAAATTATTTTCTTTGCTGCTCTTGTAGACAAGGTGTCCTACGTGTGTTCTCCATACAACGTGACATTGGCGAAGTGATTAGTGCTCAACTCGCACGCTTGAAATGCCATAAATTAAGAACTGAACTGACTACCGTGACGTTTAGTTCCGTCACTTAACACAGCGTCACAAAAATCCTATGAATAGTGGGGAACGGAGTGACTTTACTAGTACTAATATCCTCTCAGTATACCTGTGACCCACGGACTACTGCAAAGTATTTGAAATGTCGTGTTCCCAAATATACAAAAACTAAATATATATACGAAATTATGTTTTAAGCGTTTCATTTTAAAATTTATAAAAATCGTGATAATCCAAGATCATCTTAATATATATCTTACCTTTAAATTTGTCCAGATATCTATTGTAAGTGTATATGCTAGTAGTTAGTTGGTAGCTTAATTAAGCCAGACTGTATCCTTACCTCACAGCTGCTGGCGTTATAGACTTGTTAGTTGCTACTTATGTACATGTCAATAGTTAAACCACCACATAGGTACTGAGAGTATGAGACTCTTAGACTTATATTTTATAATATTAATGTTTAAAATACACCTATTTTTTTGATCTGGTAAGTGAGTGCTGTTGTTAAATTTAATTTTAGCATTCAATATTTAATAAGTATTCTAGTTGTTAAACGTGAGAATCGTGATGAAAACCGGATTTTTTTTACCGTTTTTACGGGAACGAACAAAAATAAAATGATATTATTTATTTTATATCCATCAGTTTATTCTTTACTAAATTTTGTAAATATTCCAACTATTCTGGCTGAAAGCTTTTGACGAGCCCATATATACAGTATACATACTAAATATATATTATCAGTAATTCTTTTAAGTTAGTAACTTAAAATCTAGCTTTAAGTAAGAAATAATATAATAACAATAAAATAACAATATCTACAATTTCACAAAAAAAAAATGCAGGTTCAAAATGTTGTATAGAGTATTCTCATAGACTATATAATGCAGCTTACACAATCTCTTTGTAATAGAGCACAAAAGAACCTAGTCTTGTGTTATTAGAATATTCTAGACATTATTTAATGTTACGCGTCATAAAGGATTTCTGTTTTGTTTCTTTTGGAACAATCAAAATGGTTATACTTTATGTTATAGGTCGTCATATTAACATATAAATATATATTTGTTCTTAATTCTACTCATTTCATAGAATATAAGAAAAAAAATAACGACGGATAATAAATACTATACTGCTATATAAAACTGGATACTGCTATATAAAATGAAGTAAGATTGTTAATTAGTAATATCTACAACCACTATTTTAATTCGTCAAGTGTCTAACGTTTAAGTAGGTTTTATTTTGAAAATTAAGATTTAAAGGAAATCGTCTATGGGCTTTTTTGAACAGTTTTAGGGAGTTGGTATCTGTTGCAATCAGTTGTGAGCATAGAAATGTACCTTATTTCAAGTCCACCTAATAAAAGTACGTTAATATCTAGAATTTGTATATTTGAATCAGTTTCCATAAAATGTAAGAATATTTACTCGTAAATCACTTTCCATAAGCCAAAGCCAATAGCTTCGCCTTGTCACTAGAGACACCAATACACCAGTAAAACGGTTCCATCTATTTATGAAATAATGAAGCGTGCAGTCCGCCCTGTCAGAAACAACCATCATTTGTTTGTGTGCCAGGATACGAGCAATCAACCAATTTAGAATGAAATGCTATTTCTATTGCAATGTCAATAATGACTTTTTTTGTAATCTTGAGCGTTATTTGGGATCCCCCAAAGGAACCTAGTTCTTTGTAATTCGATCTCAAGGAAGTTTTTTTTTATCTTACTTAATGATTCATGAAGCTTCGTACAGCTTTGTGCTGTATCCCGCACACAGGGATGGCAGAGGGCCTTGTATTCTCTTCTGTTCCTTACTTTCCGATGATTTCTGGAGGTTACATAATATGGAGTTGTGGAGCTCACAGCCGTGCTCGTTACCACCTTGCTTTGGAAATCTAAGTAATTTACTTCTGTTTACAGTTGCACGCATGTGACTCTGCGCCACGATTGGCCTCGTCTTTATGGCCTGTAAAAACTGATAAGATAATTACTGTATAAAAAAAAGCTTTGTAAAAGAAGTTCCGCTACCCATATCTACTTTCATAGTCAAATTTGTGATATGGCACTCACCTACGCATAACTTAATTAGATTCAGCGCTTGAGACATAATATATATTAGATAGTGAATCAATTTCACGCTTTATCTATCTTATGGCTGGGTAGGTAGAGCGATATAATAAGAAGACACTCCGTTTTGTGTTTTGCGCTCATATTTTTGAGAAATTGCTAGTTGAGCGACGGAACCAAACGTTACTTGTTACCAGAGCGAGAAAATGAAAATAATTCATTTTTCTAATTAAGAATCGAAGTAACGACTACGTTTACAGTCAGACACTGTACTCAAGCACCACGAATGCCTCAAATAACTACTATTTATCAAACCTCTAAAATATAAATATATTTTCTTTGTTACAGATTATATGAAAATGTACGATTCTGCTTCATTTTTCTGTAAAATCTAGTCGTCATGTGGTGTGTAGAGTATGTTTGTTTGTCACTGAGTGCACGTTTCCTATGAAAATGGAGAAGGTTAGCTGATCGAGGAGTCAGCCGCGCAAACCACGCAAGCGGCTTATTGGGCGCATCATGGTAAGATTGATTTAGAATTGTATTAAATGTTAATTATGTTATTATTACTGATTTAAAATATTAGCATTTAAAACGTAATATCTCGAAAATTTAACTAAAAATTTTTTATTTTTTTTGGGAACGGAACTTCTTAACTCTAAGTTCCTGCTACCGTGCTTGCAAATTTATGCGTAACATAATTTTTTTAGCATAATAATTCAAAAATATTCTGCTATCTTACAACAAAATAGATTTTCATGATACTTGTTAGCGAAAAATATTATAAAGTAAGTCACTGAAGCATACTGAAATCGATGCATCGTAAACTGATTTTACCAGCAGTATGGAAGAGTTTCGGGGAAATCCAATAACTACGGTAATCGAGTGAAAAGTTACAAATCGAATTTCGTCACTAAAAGTTTTTATTAAAGTTTATTATTATATGGAAGCTTAAAGGATAAAAGCAACAGAATGAACGTTATATATCATAACATCATATTATTTCCGTCGTAGCACAGCGGCGCAGTATCTAACTGTAAACGTGACAGTTGTGGGTTCGATTTCCACCCAAAGAAATGAAATATTTCTTTGGGTGGTGTCGAGGCAAAGTGCAGCATTGAGTTCCACCACTCAACACGTATTGCCTCCAGAATTCCATTTCAAGTTCAGTTCAAATGGAGTGTCTTATCACTAGGTACTCTCTGCCTACCCCGCTGTGCGTGAGATCAGCGTGAAGCTCACGTTTGCTTTATACTAAACAATACATAAATTCTTCATGTTTAAAACAATCTGTAAAATAATGAACGCTTCAAATATATACGTTGAATTATAAGTATAATACACTCTATAACACGAGTATATTCAGTAATGAGACTGGAATTGCGTTATATATCGAGAAAATCAGTCAAGTAAAAATATATGGGACAACTTTTTATAGATCTACAAATATTTTTATAAACTTTCAACACGAGTATAAATTTATTTATAAAGAATATTATTATGTTTTAAGTTCTATTCACAAATTAAATTAATAATACTAAATTTCTTTTTTTTTAAAGTCTCTTTACGTTTTCTTCCAGATAGCATAAGCAGAGTTAAGAAAGACCTTCCAAGAATTTCCGTAAAAATGCGTGATCAGTGACGGAACTCAACGACACGCTCTTGTGATATTAATAGACTAGAGGAAGGAAATAAAAATAATTTATTCCTCCGAGCGGAATCGAACTCACAACCGTCGCGTATCGTCAGGCGCCGTCCCATTATGCCACGATAGCCTAATATGTTTATATAACATTATTTGTATAAAGAATTGACTATCAAAATTATACACTGAATCTTATTTTCTCAGCTAGCGCCCTGTGCTATATTTCCATCTAAACTTCTTAATTCACATAATCCTTTAAAGCGTAACGTAAACATCGCATTAGTGATAATAGTACTGCAGAGTGCTTGTATTCACATTTTTAAATTATGATAAAAAATATGGATAAACTCTCTATTGCACCCCAAAAAAAAAATATTCAGCAAGAGGAAATAAATAAATAAAAAGACATCGAAGAAAATAGGTAAAATAAAAGTATATTTACCGCATAGAGGTGGTATACAGAGGCGACCTTGTCAGTAAAAGGTTCAAGACAATGTGTTCCTGTATCAGCCAGAATAATTTTTCAATGTGCTCGAAAAAGTATCACATTGAGTTTGTGTTGTCACAACTATACCTCTCTTACAGTACAGACGACATGGTCTAAAATAAGAAAAAAGTTTCATAATCACTAAAGCACTTGTCTTTTGCAGCAGGTGTTTGGAGAGTGGGCGCAAGTGGAGGTAGTAGAACTGGTCAACGATGGTTCGGGGTTGGCATTCGGGATCGTCGGTGGGAGATCCTCTGGCGTCGTTGTCAAGAGCGTGCTACCGGGAGGAGTGGCAGATCGGGTGAGTTTATATGTATAGTATACTAGCGACTCGTGCGGTTTCGCTCGCTAAACTTGGTGTTATATTATGTCCAAACTACGGTATCAACTTCTCCCCTACAATCCACAAAAAAATTCCATATCAAGTTTTAGAGTACTACGTTGTGTAGTTTCGGCTGCGCGTTGTTCACCAGTCAGAACGCAGTAGTAAAAGATTTTTTAAATGTTAATAAATTTTCAAAGTATTTGGCTAAAATATAAAAAAATACTACATATATTTGCTACTAACAGTAATTGAAAATAAATAACGCACGCCCACACCACTGCTTACAAAAATGATCAATTAATAACTTGCACTTGATGCGCTGCGATTTCATTACTTTGATGGTTTCCGCCGCAGAAGCTAAACATACTTTATTTAATTAAAGCTCTTCTGCATTCAAAAAGCTTTGCATCAATATGGAATGAAATTCTAAATGTGAATGGTAAAGTAGATTAAGTTTCAACTAAAATAGTGATTTAGCCTCGTTTTGTTCACTCAGGAAAAAATGTCGTTCTCAAAGTTTTTTACCATATAGTAAGGGGAGAGGGAACTTAATGTTAAGACACTCGGTTTCTTAATTTTTTATATAAACAGTATTATTTCAACAATATTGTGAAACTTCACAAAGAAATCAATAAGCATTTTATCCTTAATTATTGAAAATGAAGAGCTCCGAGTGACAGTATTCAAAAGTTACAATAGAATATTCAACGTACGTCCTGAATAAATAGAGACAGACCCGAAATCAATAGTTGCGTTTGTTACCTGTTGGAACTGTTGGAGTATGCAATTCCTATTTCCCAATAATGGCAAAAGAGAAATAGCCTTTTCAGGCCAGTGATTAGCTATACAGAAATTTCAAGCCAGTCAAGCTTATATTCTGAAAATCGTAGGTTTTGGTTGCCTCAGATATTATTTAGATTTTGTATTGTAAAAAAACACAGTGGCTTACGTGGTAATAAATATATATTGAATCTTAGTCGGACGTATGTTTATACTAAAAAAGTTTTTATTTTTAATTCCGCTCTCTGGCAAAACAGTATGACATAAAATTTTTCTATTCGATTTGTAATGACTGCCTTATTTGAATTAAGATGTTTTCAGTCAGGGGGAGTCTATTATTAAGTCATTTCCAATTTCCGCGTAGTTATCGAGAGATGGCGTGTTTGGCGGGTGTAAATGGGAATCCCGAGTAGGATTCACAACCGTCACGCTTACAGACAAACACTGTGCTGCTCTATCACGAGGACCTCTTAAATATAAAATAGTGATTTTTCAACAGCTTCTCGCTTTATCCCGCACACAGCAGGTAGCAGTAGCAGTAGACAGGGAACCTCGTGCTAAGACACTACGTTCTCCTTTTTATTTTTAAATTCTTTGCTTATTCAGCTGCATCACCTTATGAGGCAATTTCGTGAAAATATATTTAAAAAAAAGCAAAATAGATATAATGCGATAGATATTTATACTCACGTATAGGATTATGTTATATATAGGTATAATAACGTATGAAAACAAACACTTTACATTAGAAAAAGTTACGTCAATTTTTGTTTAACTATTCCGACCTTGGCGTTTCTATTAATACATGAATGGTAAGTTCTGGATATAAAATATTATTACATTACAAAACGTAATATAGTCTATTCTTAGCAACAAATAGTGGCCGTCACTGTTAGATCATTTCTTAAAATTTCTTATGAAAGAACGAAATTTTTTAAAGTTTTAGGTAAAATAATATTTAATTCATTTACTTAATGTAAGAAAGTATTTAATAAATTCTTATATACTACTATACGTCGCCCTCAACCTTGCTAGAGTGCAGAAACTCTTTTTTTCTGTTTTCGTAAAAATTCGAGCTTTCATCTTTTACTGCATCACGTCTTACTCAGTACCTAACCTAACCTCACGTACCTACATGACAAATTTCTTAGTCCAGTTTCATTTGTGCGTTATCAATTATTTAGTAAAGAAGAGGTTTATATACATATATAGGGTATAATTGAAGTATAGACAGACAAACATGGCACCCTGAGTGACCCTGACCCATATTAGGGAAACACACATTGGAACTAAGTAACTAACTAACATTGGAAGATATTTATTCAAATAGTTAAAATTATTAAAATATGTCAGTATTTAATAAATTTATTTCTTAAACATAGTTATTTTTAAAAATGAGTAGGATTCAATGTCGAATTTATTATAAAAGCATGAAATAAGAATTCAACATTCAAAGATAAAATTTAAAAGATAAAGTATAAAATTATAAAAGTCATCACCGAAAGAATTCGAATTAAAGTTTTAAAGTAAGATATTCTTCTGTGTAAAGCACTTTTCTTTAGTTGCTCTAAAATAGCACAAATGAGTAGGTATTAAAAAAGTTTTCGATAATTTGAATTTACACGATGACGCTAAAAGTTTTAAAATGTAGTAATTAACCTATACTTTTATATAAGCATTTTTAAAACTAAAGTATTTGTTTAGATGAACGCACTAATCTTAGGAACTACTGGTTCGTGGTAATTAAGAAACCATTTTAATGTTACATAGTCCAATATCGCAGAAGGCTATAATATACAGGCTGTATTATACACGACGCTAACTTATATGAAATTAATCAATGTTTCGATATACCTGCAGTACCTACTGAATATGTTATATATCACGCATAACTTGAAGTCATTTCAATTCGACCACACGGGCGAAATATTTTCATACCAAAGCAAACAATATATATAATTTCGTCTCATTAAATCGAAATTCTATATTTTATATGAAGTATTTCCATAATATTTTAGTCTTGCAAATATTGTAATTCTAATTTAATCTAATTCTAATTTAACTTAAACTGCAGTTATTTTATAAATTACGCAAAATTAAGATCGGAGCGAATCATAGAAAAATGTATTACGAGTAAATCCATTAATAGAAGATTTACAATTACGATTATATTCTTATATTCCTTTTATAATATGGAAGGTGCTGTTTTTAAAAAAAAAATTAAAATTCTCAAACTGAAATATAAGAAAATTTCTATTTTACATCTAAAGAAAATAAATCTTAAGTCAAAGTTGCAGGCGACGGCTAGTTAAATAAATTATTAGCAAATTCAAGTGGAAAATAATAGTAATTTTCCAATATCGCCTTTGCGGCGGGTTGCAATCTGGAGTTATAGATTTTGGCACACAGTAATACCTACTTTGCGCTGCTTGAAAATCTCAGGTACAGCTCAAGTATTACGTAACATTGGAAGGAAAGAAATATAAGTAGTGTGGATCTTTTGAGAACTTGCAATAGTTGCATTTGAAATTCAATATGAAAGGGCTGGTTTATGTCTTGTTATGGCAAATTATTTTCGACTCTAGGAAATCAAATATCTACGGATAATTATGTATTATTTCTTTCTAACGTTAACTATTCAATACCAGCAATCAATGTTGATATGATAAAACCAAAATAGTGAAGCTAAAACGCGTCAGGCTAGCCCGATTACACTTTTTTTAACACCTCTCAAAGTTAAACACAACTAAAAAGTATTCAATTCTTATAAATATTTAATAAATTGTATTTTTTCCGTAGCCTGTACTGTCCCATTGTTGGGCAAAGGCCTTCATTTCTCCATTCCACTCCATTTTTACCACTCTGGTCTTTTTCGTGCTATTGAGCACCAGTCAGGCTTATAATTTATAAAAAATATTTTGTTTTTGTGTTGTTTTTAAATTTAATTTAATATCGTTTTTGTTATTCTTTTTGATCTAATATACTTACTTAATATTATTTCAATATTGTATTTTTTCCTTCCATGTTTTTAATTAATATCTATTAGTTACGTTACCTTATCAAACTATGCTTGCGGGGCAGGCGTTAATAATTGCAACACAGTTTTGTACTAACGCAGTTATTACTGACTTATATTGTTATTTGTTATTATGTTCGATCGATTGAATATTGCACAGCGTGTAACGGTAACTGCGACGGGTGCTGGTTCGATTCCCACTCTGCGTAATTAATTATTTAATATTTTTATTTCTTTTTTCCCCGAAATCGAATTTTGTCGTTCGTTTTGTCGAATTTCGCCATTCAATATGTTGAATTGTCTTAAAAATTCGGCGAAATATGGGGAACGGAGTGTTTTAATTCTAGGCGCCTTCTGTGAAGCCAAAAAAAAAACATTACAAATAAGAGGAATGTATGTTTTATAACAGGATGGCCGCCTCCGCAGCGGCGACATGCTCTTGCGCATTGGCGCGGTGTGCGTGGTGGGCATGTGTGCGCGGCAGGCGGCGGCCGTGCTGCGCCAGTGCGGCGCGTGCGTCCGGCTGCTGGTAGCCAGGCCAGCTCATAGCAATGTTCTACAGCCTACTTTACAGGTGAGCTATATGTATTTAAAACACATATTATGATAGAAAAATATGGATATTTCTCCATAATATTGTCTATACTATGGAAAAATAACCATATTTTCACAGAATAAGGCAAGAGTCCGCCTAAATATGAGTATATTTGAAGATGTGTCTTTTTTAGCTTCACATTGTTTATGCTTCTCAGTTTCACATTGCTATGACACTCCGCAATATTGCATGTTGAGTTGCGGAGCTTTATTCATTTCCTCACATTGAAATGGAACCCACAACCAGTCATATTGTGCGACTGGCCTCAAACAATATTAGGATTATAATATAAGAACAATCCATTATAAGACAACAATTTTATTAATAAACTAAGTTTTGCCATCAAGAAACGTGTAAAGTTTACTGTCTCGATATATCACAATAACAACTTACACGGTTGTCAACAAACTAATATGGACGTGTGCCAGTGCAGAAGTACGTACTGGAAAATACTGGAAGACACTTGGAAATGTCCTTACTTCTTATATAATACAAGAAATTTCTGTGTTCTTCTTTTAAGGCAAAAGAATTGGAGATTGCGATAGGAGTTGTGGGTTCGATTCACATGAGAGAAAAATAATTATTAATAATAACTAATATATATAAATAATAAAAACGAATATATTTTTAGATTCTCGCTCTGCTAATAAGATAAAGCGTGGCTTTGTTTTTTCTTAGTTCTTTTTCAACACGTAATGTCTATGTAAGACACACTACGTTCCCTCACATACTAGAGTACTATGTTGATAATTTAATACTTTACTAAATTGTAAAGTTAAAAAAATTATCAATTTTTCATAGTTAATGGTAAGTATATCCCTGTAAGACTGATAATATTGATTTTTATAACAGAAAGCGTGAACCCATTCCGATATTAAAAATATTTGAATTTCGATTTTTCAAACATTCAAAATAGTACAAAATTGTTATCCTTAAAAATTTTATGGAGAAGTACCTTCCAAAAGCATCTTCCTCTATTTTATCCTAATCACGTCACAATCTGAGCAGTGAAGGTCAAAACAATAATTAATGTAACATTATTGATTGGATTACCTTTTTACTACCATGTATCCTAAGATGTATAAAGCTTTGTCGTGATGCAGCGTCTGACTGTAAATGCGATCATTTTGAATTCGATTCCTACTCCGGGGAGTGATAATATATTTTTATTTCTTCTATCTACTTGCCAAAGCATGGCGTTGAGTTGTGCGGTAATAGTATCTTAGCTAGTTTCACCCACCTTTTACCCAGGCTTGTCACTAACTGAGCCAATGGTCAGTTACTGTAGAACTTATATAACATTCCGTATCTTGAAACTGAAACGCTTGAAACTTGCTAGGAATATTTGCAAAGTGTAGCAATATTACCTCTCAGGGACTATAAAAACTTACCTACAACATACACACGTCGAGAGAAACGTTTATGCCGTACTTATGTTAATTAGGCAAGTTAGTTAATTTAGAATTATGAGACTAGATTTAGGAGATTGTTTTACAAGTGTTTTAGTAAATTTCATAAGTAGGCCTTGGGGGTAGGTAATTTGATCACGCAGATCAATTAAAGTATATATTTTTTGTTTATGCTTCTTCTTTTTATGTTATGTTAACCAATATTAGAAATGTTAGACATTAAAAAACATTATAATATATATTTCTTTTAACACCTATCTTGTTTATTGTTAGAAAGAACCATAGTAAGTTTAAATTATTTACTGAAACAATGAAGAAAGAAAGAAGGACCAGTGGTCCTTCTTTCCATCTGCCATATTTTGTAAAATCAGTAATTATTTTTTCTCCCTAGTGGGATGACTAGAAAAGACAGTGCCAAACGCTAGTCTCTACATACCTCTTTCGCCTCGTCCACTGTCATCAATACTATATGATAGAAAATTTATTTATTCGTATATTATAATACGTATTAATATATAACATAGAGCTCATAGCCTGCCCTCACGTCTTTATAACTTGTCACGCTGACGTAGAACCAATTAAACGCTGCTCTATTACTTAGACGTTCATTTGAAGTATGTCGTTAGGAAGTATGTCCACATATATATCCCTATCGTTTGCTTCAAAATGAAGACATGTAGGTATAATAAAACATTATAATTGTGGATTCTATTTTTAAATTGGGATACATCTGTAGATGTATATAAAAAATATATACTAAGTGGGACCGAAACTAGAAATATTTTCTTTAAATGGCTTGCGAGGATGTTCTGGCCCCATAATTGTTTAATTTAAAATACATTTTATTAATGTTGACTGGTTTTAATAACTGTTGTTGTTAGATTAACACATAAATCACTGTTTATCGCTTACGACAGATTTTCTCTAACATCTTAAATGAAGGCAGCACAATACATCACACTGTGACTAAAATTGATGATTGTGGCTATAAATCCCACCGAGAAGTAATGTTTAAATCTTAAAACAAATCTTTATATCTTTCGTCGGTCGAGCGAAACTAAATGCACCGTCTTGCTACCAAAGACGCTATGTTTCTAAAATAGATAAAATTAAAATAAATTTATAATTTTTATGCAAAACTGTGCAAAGTTTCGTTAACCTACATAATTATAGATGCTTACAAATTACTCGAAAACTAAAAATCACATCGAGACATGTTTGTTAATAATTACAATAAGGCATTGAGTTCCACTACTCGACGGAAAGTAGGGAAAGGAGTGTTCTCACACTAGGTTAGCTTGCTATGTGCAGAGACCTTGTTAAGTGTGTAGCCGCAAAAAAATCCAATACTGATTTTTGTAATTAAATACACAATAAATGATAAAAGAATACAGTGACTTAACATAAGCTTCCCTCTGTCTACCCTGCAAAATGCAGGTTACAGTGTGAAACTAAAAAATATAATTATCAAAAGAAAAGTGAAATTCCACTTTCTATTAAACTCTCATATTTAGAGAGTACGCAAACATGTCAACTGATGCGATGCAATTATGTAGTGTCTGATAGCTCGGACGTTCATTTGACATTCGAGAACACTTGCAATGGTAACTTATATTAGTTGATATGAGGTCAACTCTTTATATAAGTACAGTGTACCTTATTTTTATCTGGAGGACGACATTAATATTCACAATTTAATTAATAATTCACAATTTCTTTCCTACAACCTACATTACAAATATAGAGCCCAGTAAAATTTATTCTCATAACGTTCACAAACAAGCGAAACATAACCATCTAAACGTAACGTAAACATAACTATTAAATGTTATTTATTTATACTTAATTTAACCTACTTTCACGCCTCGATGCCTTCATCGATCATCGTAAAAATTGGCACCCGGATAGGTTCTGACGTTA
The DNA here is from genome assembly GCA_013403645.1 of Heliconius nattereri. NCBI lineage: Eukaryota > Metazoa > Arthropoda > Insecta > Lepidoptera > Nymphalidae > Heliconius > Heliconius nattereri. The sequence continues at coordinate 10,256,974 of JAAIXI010000229.1, read as the reverse complement.
TAGCGTTGAATTTTACCCCCGCGAGATCGGAGCCGATTGGAAAAATATTTTCTGTACTGTCAGTTTTCCGAAGTCAGTAGGTATCTGAGTGAAAACGCGACGAGTTTTTGGTTCGATTCCCATTTGATGAAATAAAATATTTAATATTAAAATTATCTATTTAAATAGTAAAACGCAAGCATTAGAGAAAGTTGAAAAAAATGTTGTAAAAAATAGGAAAAAATCATCGACGACCGCGCTTTGCTACTTTGTTAGAGTTAATTAAGTGGACTGTAAAATGAAATTTCATACTTTATCTTTTTAACTTCGCTAAGCACGTATTTGGTTGTAGTTTTGTGGTTTTCTTGTGGACCGCCCTGTGGCGGGAACGTGGCTATTATATTTCTGATGTAGCGTGTATTTTTTGTGTCGTATTGTATTATGGCGTGGATGCGTAGAAAAATAATAAATAATTGGAGCAGGTATAGGAAATCTACTGATAAGACACTAAGTTCTCCAGTTTCTCCCGAATTAGGGGCATTGCGTGTTGAGTGGCGCTTTGCCTCGCCACCAGCGCGAAAAAAATAAAAATATAAATTTAAATAAATATTTCGTTTTCTCGAGTGGTGATCGAACCCCAACTAGTTGCTTTTACAGTCAGACTTTGTGCCCCTGCACCACGACGGACCCCTAAAGAAAATAACAATAAAAAATAAGTTATAATACTTACTATCTACAAAGGCTGAATGTCGTTTGAAATATAAAAAAATCATTAAACGCAATGTATTTTATAAAGAAACACTTTTCAATAAAAGTTGTGATTTTTTTATTCTTCATACATCAATCGCCATTTGCTACGAAAGCAAAAGATTAAAAAACATTGTAAATGGATTCTCGTATCTAGTGGAGCGACATTATAATATTAAGTGGGGTTGTATTCACATTATTTTTAACCAGACCAGAGTTACCTAGAAAAAAAACTTAGTATATAGAATTTAATTAGTTATTAATAATTACAAAATTTAAACTGCATAATATATGCAGTATATTTGCTTTAACTCTTCCATCTTTTCTCGTTTACTAATGCTACCTTTGAAATAAATTGCACAAATAAAATAATGATATATTTTCAATATCCGAAAATATTTTAAATACTATTTGAACTTTTAACCTTCCCGTGCAGTTTAGACACACGTTGGTGACACTATGGGGTTGCAGTGACTTTTTAATTTAGAATATTAAACATAAGTATCAATAGATATCTAATAATTATTTTGTACTGATAAAATCATTGAAGAAATCGAACTCCCCACCCCACCAAATACACTAGAGACAATGAGAATGAAAAACCTTAATTGACTTAATTAGCATTTACAATTACGAATTTTGCACTTCAATCGTCTTTCAAATGACTTACTGTGAAAAGCGAAATTAATTAATGCCAGTAGTTTCCCAAGTCGAAATGAAGTGGTTTCCACGTACACTGCGCGAGATCGTAGGGAACAACATTATACTCGTAGTGGAGCACACTACAAGTTTTCGCATAAATCTCAGCTATTCAGCATTATGCTAAGATCTAATAGTGAATAATTATAATGAGGTACTTTATATGTGTTTTATTTTTTAGTTTCATAAATATAATTTGGAAAATTAATATAATTTTAAGTTTACATTTTATTAGAAGTTAAGTTTACAATAATTTACCACTGAAGAAGAAGATAAAGAGAACGGGTAGCTCCAAACGATCTCATAGGTACGTACCCTGTGAGGAGTCCTCACGCTTTTTATTTATTTTTCATCGTGTTATCGATAACGTATTCTCGAAGATCAACCAAAGGTCCTTCTTCTACCACTCTTACCACTACAGCTGCTTCACAAATCTATCTTATTTTAAGTACAATAAATATCTGAGTGAATATCAAACCACATATACCACAATACCTCCCTAGCGGGGTAGTCAGTAATAGTTCTGAAAAATATTTTACTATGAAAATATTTTTCGGAACTCACTAGTAGTGTATTGATTGTTATTCTATGCTTTCAAAGAGATACAAGTTTTAAGTGAACAAAACAAGCTCACATATATATTTAATATTATTTATTTTATATTGAAACCGTCGTGAGGCAGTAGCACAGACTGACTGTAAGCGCGACGGTTGTTGGTTCCTTTCCCATACAGAAGAATGAATAGTTTTTTTTAAATTCGCTGGTAACAACACAAATCTCGGTGTTGAATTCCGTCACTCATTACGCAATGTCTTGAATTTTGTGGTGCATGAGGAGCGAAGTGTCTTAACACTAGGTTCCCTTTGTCAAAACCATGGTGTATAAAATACAGCGTGAAAGTGTAATAATATTTAACTTTACTCTATAAATCCATGCGTCTATTTTATTTTTAGTCGTATACGTTTTGTAAGTAGAGCCACTATTTTTAGTAATTGTTTGTTTATATTAGCTGTTTTAAAACCAGTTTCTATAGAATAAAATTATTTATAACGAAGTAACGTGAACATAAATCTTGCCTTTTAAAGAACTGTTTTAATTCGATTTAAATTATGTTGTAATATTACTTATAAGGTTTGTTAGAACTAATTGTATTAGTACAAAAATTGACAGAAATATATATCTACTTAATGGTTTTTACTTCAAAGTACTGACTTAACATGAGTCCGTCGTTGTGCAGAGGCGCAGCATATGACTGAAAACGCACGAAATAAAAGGCGGCGTTGAGTTCCGCCACTGAACACGCGACATTTCAAAACTTAGACGGTGCGTTGGGAACGAAGTGTCTTAACACTAGGTTTCCATTGTCCTTCAAATACAGTCAAAATCAAAATAAAGAAATAGAGAGATATTTTTTAAAATGGATGGAAAGATAATAATTACATATTAAGCAGATAATTATTTAGAAAATTCTTAAATGAAAAATAAATTGTTATTTAATTGGATAAATTTATAAAAACATATTCAGACAATTTTAGTTCAGTAATTAAAATAAAATTGCTACAATACACTATTTTAAATAATATAAACCACTTTAAAGTTATGTCTTTTTGAGTTATTCACATTAAAACAACGCGCGACAAGGGTACGAGAATCTACCGTAGTGTAGGCGTAGCAATTAGTGCAGGCTAGAGTTTTAGCCCGCTTAAAAACGAGGATAACAAGCCTCTCGTTTAGAAATCCTTATTTTTTGTGTGTGGCATAAATAAAAAAAAATTAACATCATAGAATAAGTGTCTATTTATGTATCATAAATGACTGTGTGTTTATTTTATTTGGTTGTATGGTTGTGAGCTCGATTCCCACTCGGGCAAATGATATGTTTTATGATATATTCTAAGAATTAAATTGACTTATCTCATGATATCAGAATCTCTTTAAATGTTGATATAGCTGAAATAAATTCTTCACTTTTATTTTAAATTTGCGAAATCGTGATATTATTTTGGTTGGTAATAGATTGAATGAAAAGAAATTAAAAGTGGAAAATATAATGATTTATTCATATATTGCTGTACCATTGTATTTATATTTAGTTAAATAACGTTATCTATTCAATACTGAAACGCGGGTCACTGGCGTGGATATAATGTTTCTGTTTAGTTCCGCCTAGAATTCTTTGTTGAATAAATATCAAAGCTATCATCGTCTATTATTTCTTATTTTAAACTGGCTTTTTGTAATACAAAAAGGTATTAAAGATACTATAAAGATACTAAACCGGCCAAGTGCTAGTCGACTTTGCGCACGAAGGGTTTCGTACTGCTATCTATAAAAACGAAAAAAAACACGTTTTTTGATATGAGAGTCTCGTAAGATATTTATTTTATTCTGTTTCTTTGTATTAGTTGTTATAGCGCAACAGAAATACAGCATCTATGAAAATTTCAACTATGTAAATATTACGGCTCATGAGATATACTCGCGTGCTGGTATGGTCATTGGTCACAAGATCATTTTTAAATCATTTGTACACCAACTTTTCGTCAAAGTTGGGTGTTGGTTTTGGTGCTTTTTAATTATGGCAAAGCTCTAGCTTGTGGTGAGTTGGTTGTTAATCTTTTCTTGTTTCTTTTCTTCATTTATGTATTGTTATTGCACTGAAGTATTAAAAATAAGATAATTGAATATACTATGTATACTATAATTATTATAATGTAAAGTCTAGAAACATATTTTATAACCAAAATTTTCTTTTTAGTCTCTAGGCGCTTCCCAAGCTCCCATAGTACCGTCACGGTTACTAGCCGATCCTATAGAACTGGAGCGAGGCTTGGCTGAAGCTGGCCATGAAGGATTTGGAGCTTTGTGCGAAGATACCACACCGCCGTCACCACCGCCTACTATTATAGAAGAACGATTGCATCATCGAGTAAGTTATACGAGTATACATATTATGTAAGTAAAAGAGAAGTAGATAACATTTTCGAGACGTGTTTGTTTTACGCTGTCCCAATTTGCTGTCCAAATGGTACGTCGATATTGAGGTACAGTTGTATGTTGCTTAAATTACGGATGATCTTCAATTCAATTTGTGAAAAAAATTGTATGCTTAATATAATTTTATTTTCCTTGTCCAAAATACAATCAATTTTTTTTTGTTTTTAATTTTAAAATGTTATTCATACCCATATCTGAAATATACTGATATTTCTTATGGATTCGTGTTTTCTAGTGGGTAGTTAGATCAGAACTTTCACAAAGTTTCTTATGAAATATATATATATATAATATGCATTTCGTTCGTTATACACAGAATATGAAATAATTTTATGCAAATTGTATGAACATCTCATTATAATATATTATAAAGTTACTTGAAGAACTATCTTTCTTCTTATTACAAGTGCAAGCCTCAGTAAAGTCTCATTTATAATTCTATAGAATTTAAGTGAGAAAGCGAGTTATATGCTAGTGTATTTCATAATAATGTAACAAAACTTTAATATTTGCACGAATTCATTTATACTTAAGATAATCTGCTTACTAAAATTGGGATTCTGATATTTTTTTTATTTTATATCTTTGCATTGACTAAAATCGAGAAATTGTGAAAATGAATTGCTGTTGTTACTCCGCTCTGATATAAAAAACGCGAAGAGTTATAAAACGAACCTTTTTACACCTCTATGTGTGTTAGAAAGTATGAAGCTAAAAAAACATATTCTCAAATAGAACATATTTCTAGGTATTTCCGGCTTACCTAGACAAGGCAAAACAAATATAGGAAATGAGAGAGAAATAAAACGATTCATCAGTATATTTCCACTTACCCTCATTTAAGAAGTCACAAAAATGGCGAGACCGTCGTGTCTGTATATCATCTACGCTCTGGTAACACCAAATGTAGTCTCAAAAATTGGCATAAAGTGGAAAACCAGAATGTCTTAACCCTAAAGTCTCTCCATTAGCTTCACGGCTATTTAGCCGTTTTCGTGTAGTTCACCGTTATTACCGTACCGTATTTAGCCGTATTCGTGTAGAAAATTCGTGAAAAAATAAGTAGAGAAAAATTACTATTTAATTCTTACTCAATCTTTTTTAAATCTAATACATTTTGTTCATAGCCAGTAGCGTCGATAGTAGCAGTGGTGCCTCGTGGCGCTCTAGCACCGTCTCCTCGACCTCCGCCGCTTATCATCACACCGGACCCGCAGCCACCACCTTTGAGGTGATATATTGATATTCTTGTTTTATATTTTATACTATTTATGTAAATAAAGAAAAAATATATAGATTAAGTGTAGTATCATTGTTTGGCTTATTAAAAATCTACTTTGATAATAATTATTACTTATGGTTTAATTATAATACTGGATTTTTTTCTTTGGCCTACCACTATTCATCTGTAGAGAAAAAATATTTAGACGAAATGGGAAAACAGTTTAGTTTTCAGTAGTTTTAACCACGACCGTTACCATCATCAAAAAATGTTATTCTTTTTTCGAATCTATACCTTTTCTTCTAAAGTCACTTAAATACAAAAATTGTTTACTGATCCGTTACATTTGGCCTCATATTTAGTATACAACGGAGCGAAGGTCAATCCCCGAGACTCCCGAAATAGCTGAACGTTTAATTTCACGTACTTTTGTTTGTTTCTTGAACTCCTAAATATGCTGTTATGATGGAGTTTTATGAGTTCTTAAGATTAGACGTTTTTGTTTGTTTTGTTGTTTGTTTAATATATGTTTGTTTAATTGTAGAAACTTTTATTCTTTATTTTAATTTACTGATAAATAAAATTCTAAGACAAGCTCATACATTTTTAATAGAAGGGATGAGAAATAACAACTTAATAAGTTTTCACATATTTTTGACATACAAAATGTTTAAAACAATTTTAAAATCTTCCAGATAGAGTTGTCTCATAATTGTATTGCATACAATCAACTCTTCTTAACGAGAATGCAAAAATTAATAACCCTCCTCTACTGCTAACAGTAGGGAAAAATCTTCAATAACATTTGTCAAAAAGTAGAAGCTAACTTTTCTATCAATACTTTTAAAGTGTTACTCATACACTAGAAAAAGGAAAATATTTAGAAATGTAAACAAAATTTGATCGCACTGGGACTCTATTCCTCGCCTCTTGTTTACCGTCCAAGCGCTTGTCGCCAATTAAGCTATACGATATTGACTTGCCAAGTGGAGATTCTCATACGCTTGTTACAACATACTTTTTGTTGTTAGCTTTCTAAACAATCTTCAGTTACTTTTCTTTTTGACCGACGAAAAATCGGCAGAGCTTTTCTTTTCGAGCTGATTTTATTTTTCATGTTTAAACTAGGATATCTTTTTACTGAGTATTTCAATTTTGATAATTGCATTGCATAAGGTATACTCCAGACGTGTTCCTATATAATAAGTATAAATAAACTGATTAGTATTTTTAGAAATAAATTAAGAAATACATAAAAAAAATCTTTAGTTAATATCGTTTCCTTTTTTATTCAGTGGACATCTGACACAAAAGTATTTTCTATAGCTTTCGTTAATTATATAACGAAGTTTATTTAAAACATTGTTCACATTACTCTTACCAGGTTACCATTGGACATGGCAGTGCGAGGCACCGGCGAACCAGAAACATTGAGCTACGAGGTTGAACTCAGTAAGGATTCAGCGCTGGGACTCGGTATAACTGTAGCTGGATACGTTTGTGAACAAGGTAACAGAAATTTACTAGCGTAAAGGCCGCGGCCTTGAATTTCGCTATTCACGTGATGTTTAGAAAATTGTGCGTAAGGAAAGAAGTATCTTGACATTAGGTTCCTTCTTCTAGAAGTAAGAACACTCTCGATTGAGTCACAAAAAATAAAAATTAATTTATACGTTTAGGATCTATGATTTAATATACTTACAGACTTTTGAAGAAGTGAAGTTAAAGGAATGAGTTATGAAATTCAATAGATTCGCTATATTTATTATTTAATCCAATATATCTAAATAGATAAAATTCTTATATTTTGAATATAAACATTTTGTAGTTCAGAATTTGAACTTAATTTGAACGTTTACGTCATCTACATATATTTTTTCCCAAGTGTAAAAAAATATATTGGAAGCTAAGAAAGTAAAATATTTTTCTCATAAATTAGAGCACCACGTAATCTTTTTAAGTAATGGGCATTAAGGCTGCCTTGCCTTGTGTCTTTTCTTTATAACTTCATTTATTACCTCCGACTCTCGTACTAATAATAAAAATAAAGTATCTTGGCTTATAAGTGACTTGGCATACCTACTTAAAATTCGAATAACATCAAGGAAAATGTTTATGTTAAAAATATTTACCTAGCAAAAAAAATCTGCTTCAAGCTTTTTCCAGTAGGTATAGCAGGGTGGACAATGGGAATCTAGTGTTAAGATACTCCGTTCTATATTTTTTCGCTCAAATAACACTGCGTGTCGAGTGGCAAAACTCAACCCAAAAATATATTTATGTCTGGTAAATTCCAGATTACTCTACAGTTCTTTAATAGCGACAACTAAATATGCTTATTACGATCTACACATGGATATTTAGAAGACAATTTGGCCTAGTTGCGGAGTCTGACTATACATGCGATGATTATGGGTTCGATTCTAATTTGAACAATTTTTTTACCTTTATAATAATAATTTTCAGTGTTCATAAACGAAGTCTAGCCTTAAATTATTAAATGTGAAATGGGCCGAAAATTAAAAAATATTATATTTTCACTAGATGAGTGAAAAACTGCATAATAGCGCTATGTGCACCTTGGATAGGTAAAATCTGGAAAGCTATTTCAAGTACACTCTTGTATACTTAGAGGCTTCATAGAGAGAGTTTAGAGGTGTAATAATCCGTGGCTGATATGTTCTTGAGACTCACTACGTAAACACTTTACGTTTTGAAAAAACGGATATATACGAATATATAATACATAAATATATACGTACAGTTTTCATTATTAGACATTGTAAATGTCATTTATACACGTTCACGTACGTGTTTTTGTTATGTGTGCTCACGGTGCATCCCGCACACAGCAGGTTAGGCATATGGAACTTTTCCATTCCCATTTTTCTTTGACTTCTGGAGGAATTGCGTGTTGAGTGGGGTAAATATTATACATTTTAATGACATCACTTAACTGATAATATATTTGACTTGGGGACCGTTGCACTAAGTTAAGCACATTTTAACTACACTAGGCAGTAGTATAATGGCAAGAGCTTTGAAAACTAAAGAACTACATAAAAACAAATACTTTTTATACACATTTACATTAAAAAAATAGGTCAACTTCACGACTGTGTGATCATTGCGGCTACTAGACCAATATCTCGAGGCGTTCTTTGATAAACTCAGCAGTAGTTATCTCCAGCTACGAGGAAATAAGGAAACTTTTTAATCTATTTTAAACTTATTATGAGTTATTACTTCTCTCTAAGTATTGAACATAAATCTTAAGTATAGATTAAAAAAGTTTGGACTGTTGAGTTTATTTTCACAGTAGAATTCAAGTGTAGTTTCTTTAAAATATATTTGTAGTTGGATATAATGTTGCTCAAATGTACTAAAGAACCAATAGTTATGTCCTTTAATTTTTAGTTAAATAATTCTAGAGTGTCATGTCACTTCGTCTTTTATTTAATTTTTTTTCGGAACACCGTGCACAAATATAAATGAAAATCTACGTTAATTTTTTATAATTTCTAAAAACTACAGGCTTAATGAATTGAGGTTTGAAACAAACTTCAATGAGTGTGGTGCTGATGAATAGGTTTTGAAGTGGATCATTCATTAATCGCTTTCTATTAAAAAACTTGAGTTTCTGAACTTTATGTGTTTTATATTATATTATATTTGACATTATAACACAAATTAGGAAATGCCTATAACCTTAGATTTTGTGATCTTTGCCGCCTGATTGATTTCTAACATCCATTTTAAAGGAAAACTGTATGTAAAATGTTTCCTATATTATCGTTATTTCTGATAATTTGTTTCCAAAGATTACGTCGATTATATCATTGCAAGATGACAGAAGTAATAAATAATATATTTATAGAAAAAAATATATAAAAACTGTATAGCACAAGCTAAAGAGTTTTACTGGAAAAGATAGCTACTCTTTTGAGTTAGCTTTAAAAAAAATAACTTTATTCACAAGTTTTTTTAACTACTCACTTTCAACATTATAACTTTAGAAACATATAAATTTATAAAATTTCATTTAATTTTATTTTTATCTGTACAGAGGAACTAAGCGGAATTTTCGTGAAAAGTATCAGCGGTGGGAGTTCCGCGGACCTGTGTGGGAAGATTCGAGTAAACGATCGAATTGTAGAGGTACGTACCTTTTTTTCTAGCTTCACGCTCTGGGATATAGCGTACCACAAGCAAGATAGACAGAGGTAACTTATCAACCAGGTGTTAAGACACTCTGTCACACACTCTTCCAAATATGACACTACAGTTCTCCACTTTTCGCCGAATTAGGGAGACATTGCGTGTTGAGTGGCGGAACTTAAAGCTGCGCTTTGCTTCGTTACCAGTGCCAGGAAATGAAAATATTATATATTCCATTTCCTTGACTAGGAATCGAATCTACAACTTACCGTGTTAACAGTTGCATGCTCGTGCCACTGCGCCACGACTGGCCTCAATAACACGATACGTGCTTACGAGGTAAAATCAAATCTTATATAAAAACAAATTTACACCCAATAACACATAATATCCGGTATATCGTCGGTCTCGGAAACGGCTAACGAATTAATTTGCAGCCGCACGCGAACGGAACTTCGCCAATCTGTTTATACTTTATACTCGTGTTAAGTTGTTTTCAGACTTATTTACTGTACTTTTTTAATTAAAAAAAGTTTTGATTTTATTCACTATAAATAAATTATTTAAAATATTTTTGTTTCGCTAGTGGAAATGTGACATTAGTCTTCTTCCATTAGAATCGAAAAAAGATTACATATCCTTTTTTTAAAATCTATAATGCATTATGTCATGTTATCAAGTATTGTATCAGATTAAGAAAAACATCGATGATTCTTTTATTCGCTTCGCTGTATCCACCAGAAGTTATGGTAGGTAGAGCGAATCTAGAAATTTAGTGTAAAAACACTCCTTTCCAATAAAATATTTTCCGCTGAATTCAAGGCATTGCATATTGAGTGGTGGAACTCAACACCGCTCTCTATATTGCTACCAGAGCGAGGAAATAAAAATATTAAAATCTTCATTTTCTCGTGCAGGAATCAAACTCACATCAATCGCATTGAAATAAACTATTTTTTCTATTAAAATAGTACACTTCTATACATTTGTAGAAACAAGCAACTTTTGTCAGAGGCTTTACAATTAAGAACGACACATCCCCACAAAGTTCCGGAGTCATAAGCCGCATAAAGGTCTCCCAACTTCGATCAAAGCACACAAAAGAAAGTTTAAATTGCGAATCTGTTACAAATTAGTCTCATATAGCGTTTAATAAAGGCAATAACGTACGTGTTATTGCTTGATATAAAGTTTGATTATGATCCTTTATATTTTCCGAAAAAACAGCTTTGCGCTTTTGTTAAAATAGCAGGGTAGTCATAGAGAATTTAGTGTTGAGACACTCCGTCTATTAGGGCTAGTGGGGAAATAAAAATAGGTTTGTACGTAAATACTCGGTAGAACCGAATGGGAATCGGACCCACAGTAACATACAGACAGACTCTCTCCTACTAGGCCACAAAGGATTTATTTAATTGTAAATAAGTACTTTTAAATATATTTCGTTGAATCGGTGCTCTTTATCTAAGACTAAGTCTGGTTAAGCAAAGTGCGGCAAAACAAATGAAAATATTTTCTGCCGCTCCCCGAGAATATGAAGAATATAAAAAATCTTATAGGTATTAATATTTTCCTTTCCCCTTTTATAAATTATATACCATCTGAAAACGAACACTTATATTCACAAAGATGTATATGTATATAAATTACTAAGTTAACCTACTTTTATTACGCTTCAAAAGCTCTATAATTTTTCCAAAGCCATTCCACAAAGACACTGAAGTACTCGTATAATAGTAATCTAAGAAATTCTTGGATAGTGCTTAATAAAGCATTAATTTAATTGTGCTCTTATAAAGTGCAGCTTACAAATAGGTTTATACACTTTCATTAATTGTACGATTCTTGTATATAAATGTATTAAAGGATAGGCAAAGTTTTAATGTCAAGACGGCGGAACTAACGCCGCTCATTGTCATAGCAAATCGCCTCAATCATAAATGTGAAAATTTTGTAAGTGAGAAAAGGACGATAGTTTTACTTTTAAGCAACAACTACTGAATGGATTTAGATGAAACTTTACAGTAATATGGCTTATATATATGAGTTACAAATAGACTTCAATTTTTATAAATATTACGTGAAGTTTGGTTATAATATAATAATAAATTGAAACGGGTGATGCCGCGTGTTAGTTGCTAGTCTATTATAATACGATAATTTACATTTCCAGCACGTTGAGCTACAAATGAAAATATTTCAAATTGCTGCTAAATTGATATGAGTGGGTTTCGGCCGCGCGCTCATCGGCTTGCTGATGCCTTATGCCTCGTTACTCACTCACTTACTATCTACTTAAGTACATTTTACTTTAGACGTGAGGTTGGAGATTTAAATCTAGGATTTCTTGTATCTCCTCAATCTAAAAGATACGATAAGATACTTAACTACCTCACTAAGATAACTTCTTCACTAAGAGTTGCATTCTTAAATTACATACACACAAATATACAATTTACTATATATATCCATAAATATTTTACATAAAAAAATATATAATACATGTAATATGAATATGCAAAATAATTATTTTAATACGACCCAAAAACTACGTAGCGTTTGTCATAAAAATGTTTTTGCGGTGGTAGTTCCTTTAGCTGAGTAATTTCAGGCATATTGCGTGCTCTCACAGTGTACGGCGAGCTTTTATTAAACTTTCGCATAGTAATGTTTTGTATGTTTTTTATTATTCACCGGATGAAACTGAGCTTTTTCAATATGGACCAGTTATTTAAACTTTTGTTCGTTAATTTACTTTCTGTTGATGAATTTTTGGGGTTCTGTACCTTTTAAAGAAAAAGGTCACTTTGTTGTCCGTCTGTTTGTCTGTCTGTCTCTGAAAACTATACATTTGTGTGCGTCTAGCGACAATTTAATGTTGCGTATATATTTTCAAAATATTTTTGTATTTGTTTCATATATACGTTTATAGATAGGTAGATATTATGTTCTTAGAAATAAAAGACAAAAGGTTCCGTTTAACATATTAAGACGTCTGGCTTAGCGTTTAAGGGGCCCTTGGGGCGCGCATAAAAAGTTAAGTCATCACTTTAAAAGATGCCAAGATTGTAACGGGTGTTTTTGTCATCGTCCCTTAATATAATATCAAACTTTTTTGTGCTAAAAATGTATTTTTTGTGTTTCTGCTTTCTATACTATTCTTGATATTAAATTATTCATACCATTTTTATGGTTGTAATCATGTAGAAATGATTCTCGAGAAGCGAAACTTACGAAGTTCAGTGATTAGGCCTCTCCAAGTGAACCATCGATCAGGGTCAAAGTCACCAGGAGGTCACGCTGGATGACCAAAGCGTAGGTCCTATCGTCGTAGAGATCCTTGGGGGAGATCTATGTCCAGCCGTGGACGTACTAAAGGCTCATATAATGAATTATGTACTAATAGATCTTATACCTCACTGATTGACCTGTTGGAAGCACATTGAAATGCTTAAATACGATAATATAAGTGTATTTTCTATTATAGCTGCGGCTTCGCCCGAGTGGTCAAGAGAAAATAACTAAGAGTTGTCTATGATACACTCTAAGTTCCCTAGATGGTTCTGACCGCAAGTACAGAACCTACACCAAAACGTTGTATATATGGCGTTTCTAAAAACTAAATATCCAACACAAAAAAAATCTATTTAAAGCGGTAATTCCTGAGATAAGCGCATTCAACACGACATACAAACTCTTCATGTTTATCATATTTTTTATCTTATTAGTATATATAAAAAAAACAATAAACTAAAGAGAGAGCCTCAGTTCCCAGTTTAATCCTTATATAGTGAAAACAAAACGTAATGACATTTTGACCTAGAGAAAGAAAAAGGAAGCAATATCTTACTATGGCAGTGCAGTGTTTGCACTTGCACAATAAACAGTGAAAGAAATTCATTCCGCCCGCAGCTGTTAGAACATACAAATAAAAGGAAAATTTTAACTTAACTTTTGAAATATTTATTAAAAAACTACTATTGATTTGAAGACGCCATTTAAATTAAACTTGCTTTCCATTGTATTAGTTACGATCGGGATATTTAATATAAATGCGAATAGTTCATCTTCTAGTATATTTTTGTTTGTGAATACAATGAAATTGGTATCATCATTTGTTTTAGTTTGTGAGGATGGATGTTTGTTCCAAAAAAACTACTAAAAAGAATTAGGTCAAACGTTAATATAGTTAGAAAATCACAATAACACATAGTCTATAGTTTATACATAAAAATTGTATAATATAACATTAAGTTTAAACTGGTGTGGGCTGCTAGTATACCATAATAATATTACTTACACAATAAAGTATAGGACAAGCCTTCTGCAAGACAAAATGCGACGTTGAGTTCCACCACTTGGTACATATCGTCGATTGGTCACTATGTTCTCTCTGCCTACCCTGTCATATGCGGGGGATTTATTTAAAAAAGAATGAATGGACTTATATGGTCTAGTTGCCATAATATGAAAGATTTATATCTTGTGAAGTTTGCAATAAGTACAAATGTTAGTGGCAAAAGAACAAGGGCGAACTCGGTTGGCATTTGATAGTAGTGTTCATAATCCTGAAAATGTCAGCTATTAAGCATGAGGACGCCCTTAGAGGTATGTCGTGACAACTGCTTGTTTGGCGCACCATTTTCTCTACCCTCCATCTGACCTAACAGGGATTATACTTATGAAAAATACAATAATGTTCTATGTTTCGTAAATATAAATGAATTCTCATATTATAATAATTGCTATTTCTTTTAAAATAATTATAAAAATATATGAATTTTAAAATTACTTAATATAATAATAGACATATTCCAACTGCGTGTACTATATTTTATTGTCATAATTGTTTTTTTAAACTATTGAGCACAATTGGACAATGCGCTCGAAATTGCAATTTTCAGTGAGCCCCTATTAACGTAGAGTACCGTCAGCAAAAGACCAGTTTTAATTTATCATCTACAAGGTATCTGTTCATGACTTCACAGTTTTATACATTTAATTAAAATGGTAGTTTTATGTAGCTTTCTTTTATTTAACTTTATAGTAATCATTATATTTAATTTATTATTATGAATTTTACTGATTTTCAGTAGTAATTTAATACTTCAATTTTGTTGAGAAACAGTTGGTAAGAATAATTTCTCTTATTTTTATTTGGACTTGTGTTAATTATTTCTTAATTAGTTATTCAGTTATATATAAACATACTCTTACTTACTTATTTATAAACATTCTTGTTTCGCAAAAATCCTGGTCATAAAAGTCCTGCCTAGATAGATATCTTGGTAGGTAATTAGCAAATTGGTCATTATGCACTTCCGTTTCCCACTTTCCGCCGATTTCTGGGGGTATTGCGTTTTGAGTAGCGGAACTCAACGCCTCGGTTTGCCTGATTATCAGTACCAGAAATTCAAAATATAAGATTTTTCATTCCCCTGAATCGGTAAATGAAATCCTCAACCAGTGTATGCTATTGTATTGCATCATTATAGAAATTGTCTAAATTACGCATTATTAAAACGTTCCGTATTGTACACAGAAAAACCTGAAATTATTTGTATTCATATAGAAATATTTATTATTTACAGATTATACAGAATATATCAATTTCAGCGAATCTTTACAATTCGAGATTGACAGAAAAATGCTATCATTAACAAAAGTAAAGTGAACAATGTATTCTCTTCAAATACCTATACATAGTCTAAAATGGAATCGTATTTTAATATCTTTCTAAATAATTGTACGTACTGTATGTAAATATATATTTATTATATACTATAAACGATAACGAAGCCGTTGACGTAACTACCCATTTCAATTGTAAACACGAGGGTTGTGCGTTCAATTGCCACTCGGAGAAATAGATTATTGAATTTCTTACGCTGTTGTAAAATAGCAGACCACGGCGTTAAGTTTCACCATTGAACACGCTGTTTCGAAATTAGCTAAGCATGGTTTAATTTACCTGCTTTTCGTTCATTATACCGTATATTAGACATTTGCTTTTATGGGGACGTATCGTGATATGATGCAAGACAAATTGTGACAAAACTTTTAACAAATCTCAGGATCATATGTAACATAATTGTAATAAAATGAAATAAATTCACACATATTCTGCATATTTTAATTTTTTTTTATATAAACACAATTTTTATAAAAGTATTTGAAATAAAATTTTAACCTCTCACAAAACTGAACAATGCGCACAGAATTGCAATTCAAAGCGGCCATGCTCAACTCAACGACTCTAGTCTAGAGTCAGCAAAAAAGTGATTCCATATTTTTTCTTTTAAACTGCCAGTAGAAAACTTGTTGCTAATTAGTGACTTTTCTGTGTATATTTTGTGAGATTTTGCATTTTGTTTGCTACTCGATGTTAACTTAATAATAAACAATAATATAATAAACCATAATAATATTATATGTTAAGTTTAATTTTGCCATATTTATTACTTTTAACGTCTCACGTACTTTGTAAGTTAACCCTACAGATCGGACCATTGCGTTTGTATGTACCAATCTGCTTACGATATTGACCATTTTAAGGACTGCTGGCTGAGTCTTTTAATGCATTAAAGTATTGTGACTTATATGAGAACAAATAATTAAATTATAAATTATAATCATTTTAAATTTGCCGCAAATTCCAATGATAAAAATTACGTTATAATTAAGATTATACCATTAGATAACACTTTACGTTCACGTATGCAAACAAACGTACACTTTAACTTTAAAAAATAAAGAATAATTTCATAAGCAAATTATAACCATAGCACAATATACTTTTTATGCTGACGCTCCCCACAATTGATGCTAAGCGTCACGTCTGCGCGACCTCGTAACGTCTATTTCGCATGCTGCCCCTTTATTGTCTATTATCCTTGCGATTCTATTCTTTTATTACTTAATTGCTTAGTAAGTTTTTGTTGTAGTTGGACATGTTATATAATTTACTTAAAATATATTTTATATTTGTTTTTATGTTATATCTCCATTGTGGCGCAGTGATGTAGTGTTCGACTGTAGGAAACTTGTGGGTTCGTTCCCCACGCTGACAATTAATTGATGACTAATTAATACAAAAAATATTTTTAATCCTCCGCTCTGGTAAGTTAATATATTTTTTATTCAGTTGTATAAATTTATATTAGTTCAGCAAATTACATTAATGATACTATGTTTTTCTCGATAAAACTGAAGGTTATTTGAATTTATTGTTTAATCAACGTAAAAGCATATTACATACTTACTTGATATGAACTTAGCTAAAGCCGAAGTTAACGTGGGGCGTAGTTGATTAATTATAAAGTGATTATCGATAAATAAATAATCGATAAAATAAATAATTGATAACTAAAACAATTTTTCCACTTTGCGCCGAATTCTAGAGGCATTCCGTGCTGAGTTGCGGAACTCAACGCCGCCCTTTGCATCGAAACCAGAGCGAAATGACCACTCGAGTGGGAATCGAACCCACGACTAGTCGCGTTTACAGTCACACTCTGTGCCCCCGCGCTACGATTGGCCTCATCTAAAAAAAATGTCTAATGGGGTAAAAACTTGAATATGAATGTTAAACGTTATTTGTAACAAATTCTAATAATTTGTAGAAAATATAAAACGACCAGTCAAGATGGGTACTACTGATTCACATTTCAATTGACGATTATTTTCCAAAAGTCCAAACCCCGAATTGTTGAAGAACACTAATGATATAAATCTATAAAATTTTCTTACCTAATAGTTTTACTGGCTAAATTGTATTTTTTTATGTTTTATAGGTACTTCACTACTGCGGTACTTACTTTCTAAACAAGCATATTTACGTTCAAAGCTCACGCGTTTATAAGTAAATTGATCATCAGACTTACTCAAATATTATCGAATTTCAGTAACATCACACACATACAGTTTAAACTAAAAACTTTTTGTGTTTAAGTTAGTAAACAAAAAAAACCGTTTAAAAATAAGATTCTAAGTAATCCATTAATTTATTTTCAGGTTGACGGGGTATCTCTACACGGGGTTACTAACCATAAGGCAGTGGCGCTGCTGCGCGACGCGAGGGGACCCGTTGTACGGTTAAAGGCATTGAGGTAACTTTCTTTGGTGTATATTTAATTTGTTAGTTATTGAAAAAAAAAAATCAGCTCACGCTGTATTCTGTGTTTAGTAGGCAGACAGAAAGAGCAGTAGGAATCTACTGTTAAGACACTTCGTTCTCCGCTTTCCTCAGAATTTTTCACGAATTTGCGTGTTGAGTGACGCAATTAACGCCGGAGGGAAATTTCCTCCTGTCCTCGAGTTGGGATCGAATCCACAATCAGTCTTTGTGCCCCTGCGCCACAACTGGGCCCCAAATAAAAGACAAATATACTTCTAAGAAAAAATATATTTTAGGTATCTTCGTGGAGCGGGGTTTGAAAGACTACAAAAGGCGCTCGCAGCTCAAGATGGACGTCGATCACCCATCGCGCCTCCCAGTCCTTCTGTCACCTCCCTTGCCAAATATAGCTTTAGTGTTGTAAGTATTTATGTTAATTAAAATTAAAAAAAAAAGAGTTTAAACTTTTATACTACGGATGACGGATCGTGGCTGCAATAGCTGCTTGCTAGCGTGCTTAGGATATTTTCTTATTTCTAATTATTTTCTTTCCGCATGAACAGTCCGTAAAAGTTAAAGTTAGAACTATTATTTTACTTGGCGCTGAATAGCTGTTATAAAGTTTAATCAATATAATTATGAAATATTATTATTACTCACTGTAGTCATATGTAGCATAACATAAATATAGTATCTCTTATAAAAATGAACAAGCAAGTTTTTAATACTTCTAGTACGACGAATCAACAGTAATAGAAGCTGAACCTGACTCGGAAATTGAACCCCATCTCCCTTCCCCTACATCACCGTCTGACGAAGCAGAGATCGTTATAGGGAGGGACGACGATATATCAGAGCGCGAGACACGTCGCATACAGGACAAGTGGCGGGACATACTGCATGACGAGCCGGACTGGCCGGGACACCAGTTTCAGTATGATGTTATTGTAAGTTATTTGTCTTCTAAAACGTCAACCTCACTCGGGAATCAAACCCCACCTCCCCAACTCCCGACGTCACCGTTTGTCGATGTAGAGATATGAAATGATTTTTTTTAATAATTTTAAATAGGACTTCCTCCTATTTTTTATTTCATTTGTCTGACTCAAGTAGTTCATTTGTCGAGGAAGGCCTATATTTCGTCACGACAATCGTTTCTATTGAACCCACTGTATCTACTTGCGGTCAGAGCTACCCTCGGGGACTTAAGTATAATGTGTTATACACAATTCTTAGTTATTCCTCCATTATATCATCGGGGAGGCAAGTAGATAAATGCTAGTAATATTAAAAATTAGTGATTAAAACATTTACTTCAAAATTGATTAATTTCCAGGTGGGCACAATAATGAAGAACAAAGAAAGTGGCTTAGGCATTTCCCTAGAAGGCACAGTACGTGTGGTCGCAGGAAAAGAGGTCCAGGCCCGACATTATATTAGAGCTATTGCACCAAACGGACCCATAGCTAAGCTGGGGCTCTATAGAGTGGGCGATGAATTGTTAGAAGTAAGCATTGATTAAATTAATACAAACCTAAGAAACTTGCATAATATAGTATAAATACGGAGCTATCGTGTATACCCAAATAAATATTTTTGTTTCCTCGTTACAATAAAAAGGCAAAGCGTGGCGTTGAGTTCCGCGGCAACATTTAATGAGTTGAATTGTGGCGGAAAGCGGAGAATAGAGTATCCTCATAGGTTAAGGTCTTCGATTCTTTCTAGTTTTTTCTGCTTCATGTAGCTTGAATATTTTTTAGTTTCAAACTGTATCCTTTATACAGCAGGGAGATGCTTGTCTTAAGAAGACGGTTCGTTTAATTTTTGAGATATGACGTGTTGAGTTAGTTAAAAACTTTTAAACTTACAACTATAGATATTACATAGAGTGCCAAATTATACAAATTGCCAGTAACAAACACAATTCATTTGGGAATCCTCCAATGGCAATCGAAAAAAAAAGTTAATATTTATTGTGATAAATAAAATAAATATAACTTAATTCTAATAACTTAATTCTATAAGTATATCAAGTATATATTAAGGTATATAATAACTTAATTCTAGGTAAACGGCTGGCGTGTACTAGGAGCGCATCACGTGGAAGTAGTAACTCGACTGCGCGCCGTCAAGTCACCGGTACTTCTGGTGGTGGTGAGGAAGCGGAGTGAGCCGGAGCCACGTGGTGATAGTAATTTTTCTAGGGTAAGTTTGTATGGAAATTAAATTGTTGGGACATTTAAGTTTTTAGCTTTATTAATTTTATGTTTCTATTTCTGGTATTTTAATATCAATTTATTTAAAGTGATATTTATAATTTTAAAGACATTAATGTGAACTTTAGGATCGCAGGTCGATTCTCAGTAATTTATTAAGAGAAGAGGCATTTGTACAAAAATATTTAGATTCTTTGTATGATTAACTATGAATAGAACTGAAAAACATGTAAATAATAAAATTCTCTACAGCGGTAACTAAACACCTAAACAATGTCTTAAAGGTCATCCATATGAGCAATATCCCGAAAGTTGAGCAGTGAGTAAGCAACGAAGTGGTTTAACACTAAGTACCCGCTACCTAGACAGCGTTCACATGGGATAAAACAGCTATAATAATTAATATAAATAATAAACTTTTATATTAATTATTTCCAGAACAGTATAGTGGGTGGTAGCTTACAAGATCTACTGGCACCGCCGCAAAGACTAATAAAAGCTAAGTCCGAAAGTTCAGTCGCATCTCTATGTAGCGCTACCACTGTGCTGTCTGCTGGGCATAATCATGATGGTAATATGTTATTATTATAGAAATATTTTATAAATTGTTATTTTATTACTTGAGATTAGAAATGAAAAGACAAATTGGTAGAAAAAAAATAAATTATTTTAATTCCCCCGCTCTGGTAAAACCATAAATAAGGTGCAGCGTTGAATGTCGCCTAAAGGAGAAGTGAAGGAATAAGTATTTTGTGATTTATATATGGAAATAAGCGCGGGAAACTAAAAAAAGAAAATCTTGTGATCTCTGCCCGAGGGCGGAATTTCACATATTGTTATACGAGTATATCAGATTTGTAAATATATAGTACCTCATAGAAGTCATTACAGTATATTACATAACTTTAAGTATCAATTGACTGAATATTGTATTTATTGAGCATTTAGGGTTCCTTTTTTGATATTTCTTCTAAAATTACCATTTGTTTACAGAATTCTGTACAGATGATTTAGAAAGAAACAGATCTAGGTCACTGGAGCCGTTGAGTGGTCTAGCGATGTGGAGTGATCAAGTCGAATATATTCAATTACAAAAGGAGGATAGAGGGCTCGGCTTCTCCATTTTGGATTATTTGGTTAGCATATATTATTATTAATTTTACTTATATTCAAAGATACATACATAGCTTCACATTTTATCCCTAGCGGAGTAGTCAGAGAGAACGCTGAGAGATGCTGAGATAAATAAATTATGACATACATATACAAAGTATACAATCAATGAATGGTTTCTATTTTAACTCGAGATATATAACTAAAAAAAAAAACAATATTTATGTAATCTGTATAAATATAATAACCTATATTCATTTTGTTAAAAGTTAACTTTAAATAAGACTTAACTTCCCAGATTATATACAATAATATTTCCCTCATTCTCCCCCAGGACCCATCTGAACCCGGTAGCTCCGTCATAGTAGTGCGTTCCGTAGTGAGCGGCGGTGCGGCCGCGCTGGACGGCCGACTGGCGCCCGGCGACCGCCTCGTGTCCGTCAACGGCATTGACGTATCGCGGAGTCCGCTTGCGACGGCAGTTAGCGCTATAAAGAATGCTCCTAGAGGTAATCTATTGAATCTCCAGAATAGTTATGCTCTCCTGATACTTTTGTTTTGATTTTCTTTATTTAATTAACGTCTAGTGACCATCTCGTGTCGGTCAACGGCATTGATATATTGAGTTCTCCTAAATGTAATGAATTGAAACTTCTTATTGAGTGATGTTAGTGCTAAAAAGAGGAATATTAGAAATTAGGTTTAATTTTAGTTAGGTTTAAGTTTATTAAACCATATATGTTTTAAACTGGAGCTGATTTTGATTTTTTATTTTAATTTTTTCAATTAATACTTATGGAATCAAACCCACAAACACAACATTTACTTACGGTCAGAGCTTGTCCACTGTTCCTCAAAATGTATATGTATATAATTTATACATTTGTATATTATATAAATAAGCTTATATTGAATGTATAATATAACCAATCCAGTATGTACGTAAAATAGTTACAAAACAATACGTCGTAAATAGTACCTCCCTATCTGTACAAATATCAATATTTTAGTTTAATATTGTTTTGTTAGCTGTTAAATAGTTAGTGTTGAATTGACTTTGCTACATTGAACAAGGCTTTCGGCGAAATAAAGTCGATATAATTGAATAAATAAAAAAATGCCTAAAATTCTACGTAGGAAGAAGGAATATTGTTTTTAACGCTTAATTATCCCGCACATAACGTGGAGGCTAGATGAGTGAATTCAATTCAATTTCTTTATTGTGAAAATATTTATATTGTTGGATTTCACTATCTTATCTTGATTAAAATAAAGCAAGAAGAGTACAATTAGAGATAATATTTGTTTCCCACATTTAACGATACGGCAGTGACTGTGCAAGGTTAGTGTTGATGATGAAATAATTACATAACAGTGCATAAAGGAGAAATTGTAAGAAAATGCTATTTTCGTTATACAAAAGTGCAAAATACGTCTCACAAATTCAATTCATGTACCAAATCAATATAATAATAGATAAGCTATAGTTTATCTTATAAATTTCCATAGTATCTAAAAAGGTCTATTTCTTTTCAGGTATAGTAACAATAGGGGTCGCGAAGCCTCTCCCTTGCAGCACAGTGGTCGGTGGTGAACGAGCCAATGGTCATAGCATGCAAAGTAGCCAGGTCTGTACATTAGGTTATATTTTAAAAAATATATAGGACTGTTAAAAAGTTAATTGTGTTCGGAAATCGTTTATCGCAGTAATTAAATATGAATTTAAATACATTTAGTAGATTTAAAGATGGACAGTGAAATTTATTACTAAATTATATTAAAGTTTATTTCCTTTTTTGGAAAAGTTAGTTGGTTGTTTATAACTTGGCACGTTTTGACAACTGCGTAATAATCATGCCTAATCTGGGCCCGTATTTATAAATCGCTCTCAAGTGTGAGATTGATCTTGAAATGTCGAATTCATTTATAAATAACATACCTGTGAATGAAAATGTCATTTTTAAATCGATTTCTAAGTAATGGTCATAATTCTGTATATTAAAATAAACACTATGTGACTTACAAATTTACAAATATTCGTTATTTTATTGTAATGAATACTTTTATATTCGTATGGTATGTAGAACATGTATAAATGTTAATCTGGTCTTATTAAGTAACAATTTTACTTTTCGACAGTTTCTAACTTCGGTTCAATTAAAACCGAATGACAAATGCTTAAACCAACCACAACTTTTAAATATTATTTTATATAATTTATATAAAAACTCATATTTAACGCGTATTTATTTACCAATATGATTATTTTAATTTAATACGTGTTGTGTGATTGTACACTGAGGGGAAACGTAAAGTAAGTTCATTTGTTCTTACGCTTTCTATTTCCGCTTAGAGCAGTATTTATTTAGAACAGCATTTTGATATTGTCTTATATTCTCAAATAATATATCTTTTGTACAGTAAAGGGAATTACCGCTCTAAGAATTTAGCTTAAATTATTTTAAAAATATTTTTTATTTAATAGTTTCCCTTTAGTGTACAATGAAATTAGCATGCTTTAGTAGAATAAGGGTTGTTAACATATATTTTTTTATATGTAACGTAATAATATCCAGCTAAGCAGTCCATATTGTAAAATGCTTATGTACTCTATGTTAGAGTAGAATATTAAATCATTTTATCAACATACCCTTTATTTTATTTTTTTTTAATTGTTATTTCAGAGATTGGAGTACTTCACAAAGATTCTTCGCCTCATAATGTCTCTACATCGCGACATAATGGAACTACAGTTACAATGTCAAGATGTGATCGACTCTCCGTTCCGCGTCCCGCCCAAAATAAAAGCGGAAATTATTATGAAATGACAGGAGAAACAAGAGAAATATATGAAATATATTGTTGATATTGAAATTTTAGAAATTAGTGATAAGCTATGAGTTGTTATGAGCAAATCGCAAGTTCTGTTCTCGTACAATGCAAATATTTTGTTAAGGTTAAATCACAAAGCATTTAATGTTTTTTATTTTGCAGTGGTAGCGATAGTTGTAGTGAATTGTAGGATTTTATAAACGAACATGTTTGTAGAATATTTAGTAAAAAGTATGAAAAAATACAAAATATATGAAAAAAAAACTTTGATACGTAGTATACTTTATAAATAGTATATAGATATGTATAAATAATATACAACATAAAGGGCTCATTTTAGGGATAATTATATTTACAAAATTTTATTTAACTTGCCGTGTTAGTTTGTGTGTTATGTGAAATCTTGTAAACTCAATTATTGGCCAGTGTCTGATTGGGCTGAAGTTTGGATGACGTCAGTTTTTATGACAATGAGATTACATATAATCAATATTGTTGTTAATCCAAAATGGCCGCCACAATAAAATGGCGGATTACAAATGTTTGCTACCTAATATGTAGCCCCCGTGCGTGGGTAAACCTACCAAATATGAATTGATACCAAATGAAAGGCCTTGATTTATAAAATATAATATATCATAAAAAACATTTAGAAAACTTGTTATTAAAATGACTCTTCTCGAAGAGGAGAAGTCCGTTCTCCTCTTTGAGACATTGCTCCTGTTTTTGTGGGAAAAAGCGTGAGGTTTAGCGTGACGTTAAGCGTTTTTAAATAGCTTCATGGTTTTCCCGTTGAATTGAATATAACAAATAATTAAATATTTGATTTATTTTCTATTGCATTAGCAAAATAAATCACGCTCTCAAAATTAGCGTGCTAATTTTATATATTTATTATATTATATTAAATTAAATGTTATTAATAAGGCTTAATAGATGTCCTGCCAAAGTATCTCAATTATAAATTAAGTATAATAATACATATATTTATTTAATATAATTAATTGGTTGTGTATTGAAACTTAGCAATCGGTGTGTAGTCAATTTTTAAATGTGATAACTTAGATTGATGTTATTTATGACGTTTATTAATAAAAGAACGTATTGTATGAATTAATTATTAAGGTTAAGCAACGCTTTTTTTGGTCATATATAGATGGGATGAATTTAAAAATGTAATCTGCATACATTATTTTTAAAGGATTTTTTATAATAAGTATCGTAATTTTGATTATATACATATTATGTTCTTCGCATACATATTATGTTCTATATACAATACATTACTTAAATGAAATGAAATTAAATGAAAGTTCAATGTAAGTTTTCTTCTTGACAATTTATTTAAAATTATCGATGCCTGCTTGCAAACGCTAAAATTACATTATAATAACAAAAACAATTGAAATTGAAAACGTATAGATATAAGAGAGACAAGCCCGAAAAAGGAGATAAAATAATAAAATATATTTCTCACTTAATCTTTAGTTTATTGCAAAACCCCCAAAACGCATTTAATATAAAAAAGTAATTGAATTCATTCGCAAATAAAAATTTATTATTATTATATAACAGGTAAAAATCAAACATATCATAGAATTATAAGTAAAAAAATATAAAATAATAAATGTTAATTATGTATGACAACTTAAAATAAATAAATAAATTTATTCACGCATAAGTGTCCACGAATATATATATATATATATTTAAATAGAATTAATAAATAAGTTAATGTTGTAAGACTGTTTTGGAATGTTTAAAAGACACTTATAGAATAATTGGCATATGAAATAATTTTTGTATTAAATTATTTGTAGTGAATGTTTATTTTAAATTATTTATTTTAAAATAATTTAGTTATTGTGATCTCTTATTTTTTATTTTTATACCATTTTGTTATTATTTGTTGATAAAGACTTGACTATAGCGGGTATAAATATTCATTACATAATTTTATTTTGTTTTTCTATTGTTGCTGAAATCAAAATATTTTTATTTATATAATATTTAATGATAGTTTATCGTAAGTATTTGTTAATAGATGGTAAAATATTTTTGATGTTTGTTGCTTACGAGGCTGAAGCACTTGAATGTTACTTGAAATGCTTTGTTGTGTGCTCAAATAAATGTTTTGAAAAATGTTTGCTATTTTATTTAATCTTTACTAAAAAGCAAAACATTTTTGTTATGGCCCAGGGGCACAAGTATATGACTGGTTATGAATTCGATTCCCACTCGAGGAAATTAAATATTATTTATTTTTAAATCTTCGCTCTGAGGCAAAGCGCGGCGTTGTTTCCACCACTCAACGCAGTGCCTCCAGAATTCCGCGGAAAATGGTCAAAGGAGTGTCTTAACACTAGGTTTCCTCTGCCTACCCATCTCTGTGTGTGTTGTATTTTTTTTTTATTTTGAACTTGTATTTACTTAGAACATAGACGGGACTTGAACCTGCGCACCATCAAAATGTTCCAAGTTTACGTATATAAAGACCGCTTTGTAGAAATCTTTGCACATTTCTAAATATTTGATTATTAGTTTGTGTGTCAAGTTTCAAGTGTTAACTTTAATCTGAAAGATTAGATTAAAATCTTTTAATTAATCTATACAATAATAAAAATAACCTGTGTACTGTATATGTCGGTGTATTTATACTAAATTTATTTTTTTTCCTTAGGAATGTGTGAATTCGCTGGCTTCTGATGATCACACAGGAATGGATTCTTTTCATGAATGCTTACAAGAATACGGCGAAGGCTTGGAAGTGGTGCAAATACTCTTAGAACCTGAAGACTCATCTATAAAAGATGAGGAATTGTCTGCATTAGCTGATATCAGCTATGACGATTATAAAAAAGACACTATAAATGAAAAAAGAAAAAATTCTGAAGATATCAAAATTGAAACTGAAAAAGTGAATGGTGTGACTGATTTAAAGTCATCAAAATCCGATGAGTCGTTAGATGACGATATGACAATGACTGAGGATGACGTTATGTTAGGTCCGAGAGAGCTAACTATAAGAAGCAAATCAGCCGATAGAAAGGGAACTGAAGAAAGGTCCCTGTCAAAACAACAAAGCAAAGATCTTTCAACTTCAGATGAAATGGTTTTTGCGGTTACCCCAACAGGACTAGAAAGGATTAGTTTTGAAAAATATTGGAAGGAATGCGATGTGAATAAAGATAAAAACAAAAACGACGAAAGTTGGAAAGAATCCATTAATTCACCGACCGTTTCGGACACCGCAAGTTTTTACGACGCCAGCACGAAAGTTATCGTTCAGGAACAAAATAATCTATTGTACATCGATCACGAAATTGACGGCTATGAAACATGTTTAGAAGACGACCCGTCTCTAAAGTATACGGAGAAAAACGATCATAAAATCAACGGAGATACCGAGATCAAAGAGTTAGATAAACACGATAAAATGGCTGTTACAAACAAAGACAGCGATACTTGTGCCAAAACAATTAACGAACAGAACACTGCCGATACTGTTGATGAAGTGTCGTCTTATGGCCGCCCTTACGTGGAGGAACATATTATAAAACAAATGAAATCCTTAAGAATAGAACCCTTAAATGTAAACATAGGAACAAAGAAATTAAAAAAGAAAAGTCCGACGAAACCATCCAAAAGTGAACGTCGTTGCGTCGAATATTATAACGACCAAGCCGAATGTCTAAAAGAAATAAGACAAAAAGAACTGGAGAAAAAAGTTAAAAATAGACAAGAAAGTAAATTAGATAGTAACAGTAATAGTTGCAATAAAATGGAGAAGAAATTGTTTAAAAAACAAGAACAAAGTGAAGATTCCGATTTGGTCCCAAATTACGTAGCGGACTGCCATAAGTGTTTTTTAGAAAACTACGCGTACGAATTAACTAAAGCGTATATAGAAGAAGCTACAGATTGTAAATATTGTGAAGTTTTAAGAGACATGTTAGATGTGCCAAAGACATTGCCTAATAGGCGTCGTTCTGCCCCAGCGTTGGTCAATTTAGACAGCCCTAACTCAGAAACCGAAGACGAGGATTATTTAACTGTCCCCGTTTCAAAAGATAGGAGAAGATCTACTGGACCACTAAAATTTCCTGTACCTTCGCGACGATCTAGGTAAGTGCTATATATTTTTCATTATTCATTTGTTGTAAATATCGAATTAGCCTGTTAATACTTATCTATGCATTAAGCTTGTAAATGCTTTATTTATTATACTTTTTATTTATTTCACTCAACACGCAATGCCTCCAGTATTCGGCGGAAAGTGGGGAACGGAGTGTCTTAACACTAGGTTCCCTCTGTTTACCCTGCTGTCAAATTCAGATCAGATTGACTAAACTGTCTCTACTAAATTAAATAAAAAAATCCATTTATACTTATCACAATTGGTAAAGAAAAATATATAAGTACCATACTCTGAGAACCACAATGACTATATTAATTAGGAACTTTAAATACGTTATCAGGACGTTATTTCATTTTTTTAATACCTTAATACATACAAATTTATTTAAGTTTGTAATTCCCATACAATCTGATTAGCTTACATAACTCACCATTAATCTGCTTTAACCACTAATTTACTTTAATCTACGCACTTTAAAGTGCATGTTAAATCATTCTCTTCGATTTGTGATCCCATATGAACTACAGTCGTTAATTCGTTACAGACAGCTAAGAGCCTGAAGCCTGTATAATTCTGATTACATGTCTAAGGTTACTAATAATCCTACTAGATCGCCATAATTATAGTAGAGACTTTTCGTTAATAACGGTAATACGGCAAGTCGAGAGAAATTAACTGGTCTCATCCGAGTGAAATCAATAAAAAAATTCGTGTTTATTCGGGAAATTGCGTATAGAGTTCAAAATTCACCGCCGCGCTCATCTCAGGACAAATATGTTTTTCATCGAGAAAATGCAAATGCTTTTCTAGAGTGTTAATCGTACCTTCAACTCTTGTATCCTCACTCCTCACATTTTTTTTTAGCTTTTACTCACATACCAGAGTAGGCAGAGGGAACGTTGTGTTAAGACACTCCGTTCCACACTTTCCACCCAACTTTATGTTGTATCCACTCTGGGGCTGCGTCACGACGGCCTCACATTCGTCCTCACGAGTCCTTATTACTTCACTGACTGTGACGTTGGAGTTACTGAAAACGTGATACTTAATGCGATGAAGCCCAACCAACGAGGACGGACATCTTGTAGTAATTTTTGTGATTTCGTTTATTTATTGAATTTTGAACTTTATTTTATTGGAATAGAGTATGATTTTTGATGTCTTGGTCTGGGCTTGATACGTCATTAGCTTCACATTAGTGTTAGATGCTCTTTATTTTGTAGTTAAAATGATAATTATGTGCTGTTCACATTTTTTTGTAAAACATATATGTATGTCCGTTCTTTCGTTCCCTTTTAATAGAAAATGAATTGCTAAAATGCCTATAATATAATCAGGTAAATAGTGCCGTTTCTAATATGAATTTACAACCGTTTCTTTGAAGTCACTAGTCAGGCATTTAGTTTACTTTTTAACAATGATATTATCAAATTGATTTCACTCAAAAGTAAATTTAACCTTAAAACCACACATTTACTGAACAATTTTAAAAATTAATAACATATATCCCCACGAGGACTCACCACTTATCCAAATAACTATTATAATCGAGAAAGCTTAATATAGTTAGCTTTTTAATTCTTAAGGGAATATTAACCTTTTATAGTGGAATTGTTTCATTACGGTAGTGAGGTCGATTGGTTAGTGCTATACATTAAATTTATGGCAAGTTTTAAATTGGCTACTTTGCTAAAAAGCATCACGGAATGCGGTTGTAATTTATGTGGAAGTTTATAATGAATATTTTTTTATCTATATACCAATAAATAAGGCGCTCGTGACGCAGGGGCACAAGAGTGCGACTGTAAACGCGACAGTCATGGGTTCAATTCGAGGGATGATATATTTATGATTTTCATTTCCTTGCTTTGGTATTGAGACAAAGCGCGGTGTTGAGATGCGCTACTTAAGATGCATCGCGTCGATAATTTGGCGGAAAGTGTGGAACGGAAGGGTCATAATGGAGAATGGTCTTGACACTAGGTTCCCAGGTTCCATGTGACTATCCTACCACATGCGGGATAAAGCGCGACATTGAGTTGCACCACTCAACATATACGAAAATTGGAAGCTGGAGAACGGAGTGTCTTAGCACTACTAGCCTATATATTCTTCTCTATGCGATAAAAAAATTATACAATAAAACATTGCCGAAATAGATGTAAACTTGTCTTATCTCTATTGGGATTTAGGCAATTTAAGGCAATATCACATTATTATAATAGCCATTCAGATATGATTAGACTATTCCGATGTAATATACATTTATATGTAGATCAATCATTACATAATCATGGAATTTGAACGGCCAAAGTTCGGCGTTAGGTTGCGTTAACCAGCACACATTTTTAGGTAATTAAAACTGAGTTTTATGAACCTAAAACATTTCAAATACAATAGATGTAACAAAATATTTCCTAATTCTTATACATCATACGTTTACCGCTGTAGAGAAAAATGGTTTCGTAAAACTTTATTTTTTGATCTGACCTGCCTCTTAAGACACCGTATCGAGAAACTTCCATTTTCCACTTTTCACCGAATTCTAAACGCATTGTGTGTTGCGTGGAAGTTAACGCCGCGCTTTACCTCGTCACCAAAGCGAGAAAATGAAATTATTAAATATTTAATTTTCTCGAATGGAAATCGGACCCAACTCCCGTCCCCTTTACTGTCATAGGGCCTCTATCATTGGCCTCTATCATTTTCACAATTCATTATGTTACATTTTACTAGTAATGGCTTAGAAAACCTAGGTCTTATAAATATGTACATATTATTACACAATAACTCAGAAACCTAGTAAATGTACGTTAGGTCAAATAGAGTAACGGTCTAGAACAAACAATGAAGACGGAGATTAAAACAACAAGTTAGGTCTTTAATAGTGATGGGGAAAGCAATAATATTTAAGATCGATATAAAAGTAATGCGTTCTGTTGATATTGAAATTTTAATAGAGTTTTTTATTATGGTATGCTAATAATATTACGGTTTTAAGCTGTTACTTCTATTATTTAGACGAGGTAAACTTGTATAAATAAAATAGTCTAATATTTAAACTAGAAGCTAATTCAAGTTCTTGTTAAATTGTTTACATTGAATTACATTACATTCATTGACCGTGTGGCCGTCGTGGTTCAGTAACACAGTGCAACTGTAAACGCGATGGTTGTGAGCTCGATTCTCACTCAAAACCATTAATTATTATCATTTCTAGTCCTAAAAACATATAAATACTATAATTTAGAAGTAAACGTACATAAACAGAATCCAGTCGTAGACTCGTAATATCATACGTTTGTCTCTTAACACCTACTGAGAAGCTGTCGTCTGTATCGAATGGATAACGCGTGGTAATTGTTAACACAACAATTGATTAATCTAACTAAAGACTCATTGATTCAGCCTTGGCGATTTGCTGAGGTCGAATTGAAAACGTTCCGGGAAATCTCGTAATAAAATGCCATATATTAGAGATATTGAGGTTAATTTATAGAATCATTTACTTTATTAATATTAGAATGCATGGTATAGTTATGATGGTTGTGGGTTTATATCAAACTAGCTTTTAATTACAGTTTCATTCTCATGATAAAATGATTTACACGATGGAGCCTTCCTCGATGATTGGATGATCTGACACAAATATACATTATAAATTCGAACTAATAGTTCGTGAGATTAGTGTGTTAAACCAAACGAACTCTTCAGCTATATAATATTCCTTGCTCTGATTAGATAAAGCTTATTTATTTACATTTATTTATTTTGATTTTGTAGTGATCCAATTAATAATTTATTTTATAAATTCTCTCCTCCTCTGTCCTGCATGCAAGTTCATAAGTATCTTATACTATCTTAGGTGCTAATTACATCACAACAACTCCAAATCTTGTCAAATTTTGTGTTGGATTCTAATAATTTAACTATAATTTATTACATAAAAATCACATCCCTATATAAAATAATATCGATATCACAACATCACTAAAAAAACCGGGTAATACGTCTAATTGAGTTACGGTTAACCGACCTCACTGGTTCATTGCGGGTGGACATCTTGCGGTCTGTCAACGTAAAGGACTTCATTTTTTTTTCGGGAAAATCTTAATATTTTCGGTTGTAACCGGGAAATGTAGTGTTATTAATAAATTCTGGTAAGTTTTCTTATGT
Organism: Heliconius nattereri; assembly: GCA_013403645.1. Taxonomy (NCBI): domain Eukaryota; kingdom Metazoa; phylum Arthropoda; class Insecta; order Lepidoptera; family Nymphalidae; genus Heliconius; species Heliconius nattereri. The sequence continues at coordinate 10,224,581 of JAAIXI010000229.1, read as the reverse complement.
AGATTTTTTTTATCTGTTTTTTGTTGCATTGTAACTTGTATTGAACACCTTTGTTTTGTTTTATGTATTTTCTTAAATCATTATAAATATATTACTAATTTTCTACGCATTTTTTTGTATAAAGATTTAAATATACTACTAATAAATTATGGATATAAAAAAACCGCAATATCCCAAAACTATCTGTAGTTTGTGCGGAAAAATATATTTAGGACACTTATTTAAAGGATGCGATATATGAATTAATTTGATCATATTCAACATATTTTTTACGAAATTGAAAAAAAAAATCCTTTACGTGATATTATGGCGTATGTTGCTAATTCAATTGATTTAGTTGGTTGTTTTATTAATTATTTTTGACTGCCATGTGGTCGTATATTCAATTCTCATTTCGCGACTGGCTGCCGGTCCAATCCCCTCCCGAAGAAATAAAATATTTGATATTTTCATTTTTACTTTATTCTTCACTCTGGTGTTGAGTTCCTAGTCTTAACGTACAATGCGTCCAGAATTTGGTGGAAAGTAGGGAATGGAAGTATGTTAATGGGAACAGAGTATTTTCCTAGTTCCCCTCTGACTAACATGTTATGTGCAGGATACAGCGTGAAGTTAAAAAAAATAATGTATGGGAAAAACAAAGTACTACATATATGATAATGCGAAAACTAGATGTCTGATTGACATGCTATTTGATTTTGTATTATAATGAGGGTGACTATGAATCGGACACTGGGAATTTGAGCTTGCAAGATTTTATCTACACTAACTACTAGGGCAAGTAAAAAAACGATTGTAAAAACAGATTTTTTAAAAAAATAGTACTGTAACAATACCACTAGTTATATTTTGTTAGCACACAGTTGTTCACTAATCCTATTATAACGCCAGCGCTGTATCTAGTAGAGTGATTACAAACAGTGCAGTAGAAATGTATAGGTACTATAATGTACATATGTAGTCGTATTACTTCCCATTCTTTTTCATTAATTTGTGTGGGTCTTTTTTTTTTGTTCATTTTGCTTAGCGTGTTAGGCAGTGGGAACCTAGTGGCGAGTCCCTACGTTCCCTATTATTCGGGACATTGCGTATTTAGTACCATAATTTAACGCTGCGCTTTATGAGAAGGGAAATAATAATAATCAACCGAGATATGAATTGGCAACCTCCGTTTGTGTTGTAAAAAAACATTTCTCTACTTTGCTTCTATGTTCATAATAAACTTTATGTTCTATAATAAAACTTTTCCAAGGAATTTATTTCATCCACAATGTTTATCTATCTTTATAGTTCTTACGCAAAACAATAAAACAAGCAAAAATATACTTTTTTTTCTCAAAATACATAATTTATTTGTTTGTTACTTTATTATTACTTAGATAGTACAACTTTTATTAAGTTATTTATATTTTTATTTACAGAACTACCCAATGTTATATAAGATACACAAAAATGTTACGTAGTAATATTTCATATAAAAGACTAACTACTGACTACTAGACAGAGTAACTAAGGTCATCCAATAACATTAATTAACTCATTCTCTTTTACTTTTGGGAAATTCCCGTCCCCCCTGCGAGAATTTCAAAAAACTCTCCTTGCACCCCTACATTCGCTAAGGCACTTGTATGGAAATTTTTTAGCCAAAATTCCTTGGATAAATTTGTATGTCATTCAATCACTGAGTAACGGAATAATTTCACATGAATATATTGATATGCAAAACTTAAACTAAATCAAAATATCAATCGGATGATGAATATTGTTTATCCGGTGCACTGAACTCCGGTGAACTGTATTATACGATCAAACGACGCTATTAACGTACTATCAGAACTTCCTTTTATGAAGACATTCTAAAGTTTTCTTAAGGAAGCTCAGTTATTACATTCATTCTCTAAATTTAATACTTTTCGTACGTATAACTTATTTTTTATCTCTACATTTTCAGTTTGTTTCATTTATTCCGAAGATAAATTAATTTTTAACAAAAAGAAAAACCGCCTTCTAACAACGAACTAAAAAGTGAGAAATAATTATACAATGATTTTATAATTTTGAAGTCGGTGCCAAGTAAAACAAACAGGGTTAGTAATTAGATACTGTAGTAAAGGGGTTGGAGCATTAGCTTAAGGAAGGAAGGCTATATTTGTGGTTAGAGTTGTCAGCACAGCTATCCAGTTATTTCAGTTATTAGGCGAATTCACAGAAAATGCTACCATAGGTAGAGGAGGTAGGTAGAGTTAGTTATATATTAATTATATTAGTTATTTGGATTTGAAGGTATAATTATTGCATATACAATTGAAAAGAATAGGTGTGAAATAAATATCCAAACCAATAAACGGCGTTGGAAGTGGTGATAAGTTTTGAGCAGTGCCTGGGACTTGCCAGAAAAGTGTAGGCTTAAAGACTCCTTAAAATGTATTCACACTTGCCTCCAATTCTTTTTTCTATGAAAGAAAATCTACCAAAACACGTGGGACATGCGCACTATCGATAACAACCGGCATCACGGCTTATTTACGGCGAATACCCGTTGTCTATGTAAATAAGTACCTAGCAGTAAACAATATTTTCATGTCAAATTTGGGCAAAAATGTCGCCCTTTTAAAATTAGGCCACAAAGCTATCTTCTAGTTGGATGTCCTTGTTCAACATAAAGTATTAGATAGAGTCATAGAAAAATGTTTAAATTAATAAAAGAAATAGCTAAATATAACTAAACGGTACCTTCCTACAACTGATAACGTTAAGTTATTACCAACTTTTCATGACGTATCATTTCATACTAGATTCGGTGTAAGAGGGCAGGAGATGGGCAAATGTGCATCCGGTGCATTGAACAGCGAATTATACGCTCAGTCGACGACGAGCGCTATCATATCGTCATTTAAAATTTAACTCCTTGAAATATCTGAAGATTTATTATAGATAGAATAATAGTAAAATATTTTGACATTTTATTTAAAATCTCATAATGCAGGAATAAGATATAATAAATATGTAAATGTAAATGAAGGAGAAACGAAAAGATACAATTTTGTATTTTTTTCCTTCTAACGGCCTCAATTTTAAAGGCAAAAAAGTTCCTATAAATTGTGAAAAAAATTATGAATATTTAATAAACTTATAAATATTCCAATATTCTATGACAATAAAACATTTTTCTAAGGACATCTTTGTTATTAAGGTCAATTGTTCGCTCCAAGTCAATTCTTAGAACTTATGTACAACTATATATATATAACAATATATAACTTATGTTTTCCATATGAATTCAAGCGGCAAGTGAAAAAATGTCACATAAGAAGAAATGCTTGGAGCCGTCGTAGCGCAACGGTGATTGTGGGTGTATACCCTGATAATTGAATTATTTTCATTTTGTTGCTCTAAGGCCAGTATTTATGTATCTCTCTTAACTCTGAGATTGATCCTGAGGTGCCGTTTTTATTCGAATTTTGCCATTATATCAATATACATATCTCGGAAAGTGGGCAGCAAAGTCTTGACAAGTTTCTCTGCTTAGGCTGCTTTATGCGTGAAGCTGAAAAAGTCAATTGTGCCTTCCTATCTCCTGGATGTTTTGAATAACAGATACGATAGAAAATTGTGTGATTATTTACTTTTCAAAGTGAATATTTACCTAATAGTTGAACCACAAAACCAAAGCTACATCGAAATAATTATTAAAGAATTAATTATCTAAATAAAACAACTTTAGTAACAAAAAAACTTTATAGAGGAAGTAAATATATAATGTTCATATCTGCTTATACGAAAGTAAACACCGCACCTACATACGAGTATAGTCGTGTTCGCTGAATCGCATCGCTGAGTGATTGCGACGCTTGCCGTGTACTGTTGCGTGGACAAATAGTTTTTAATTTATGCACAAAATTAGATATGGAGAACAAGTTAAAGTACATTGTTGTTAAAAATAATTTATAAAAAAGCAATTCTTGCATTAAATATTACATTAAATATCATACTGAGGTCGTCGTAGAGCATTTCAATTCAATTCCAGATTCCAGATTCCATTCTCAAAAAACTTTAATATTATTCACATCATCTGGATGTGTGGCACTCCACTACTGTGCGGTTTCATAGGAATTTCCTTCCACGCGCCACGCAACTGTGAAATGATCTACCTGCGACAGTTTTTCCATGGATGCGACATGGATGTCTTAAAAAATCACGAGAATTAAGAAAGTAATGTTATAAAACGTTACAACCATTTGATTTTCTTAAGTCAAATAATTTTGTAATAATAGACTTCTTTATTCTTATCTTATTTACCAATGTGTTGGATCTAAGCCAAAATATTTATCTATTTTTTTAATCTCTTAGGACATTCATCTTTATCAAAAGTAATTTATTAAGGACATATATAAATATTCTTTTTTACGATTACTTCCTGTATGTTGTATGAGAGATATAAATAATCTTGTAATGTAATTTTCTTTTCTAACTTTTAGAAAGATTTCATGTGGATTTTTGGAATTCAAACCATTAGTTTATTCTGTCTTAAATAAAAAGAAGTTTAACTTAGTAAAAAGATATATTCGCATACTAAGGATAGAAAAACATTTAGAAACGTAGGTATAAGTATTTGAACACAGTGGGCAATACTCGTACATCGAGTTTTACATACAATTGTACTTTGTGGATTCCAAGATGTTTTAGTCAGGCTTTAGTCCAGCTCAAATATTTTTCATTCTAAATGAAACGAAATTTCCATATTTTTCTAACTATTAAAAGATAATTTATGATTTAAAAAAATACATAAGTGGCTATAATAAGTAACAACTGATGTAGTCAGTTTGTGTAGAGCTCTGTAAGTGTAGACCAAAAATATAATAAACAATATTATATTACGTACAACATTATATTTTTTCCGTTTAGTGGTTAAAAGCCTTTTCTTAGCGATAGTTCTCAATTGTACTCTGAGCAAGGACGGTTGAGTGCACTGTTTGAATAACTTTTGTATTTCCAATTCTTCTCCATACCAGTTTAATTTATACACTAAATTTTAATTGTGAATGACATTTAATAAATTATTTTATTTTTATTAGTTTTGTTAACATTAGATTTTTCCCATTAGAAAAAAGTTTCACAAAGCTTTTTTTTATTTTTTCTTTAATTTATAGTTATTTAGTTTAAGCTTATATCAGCCGATATATATAAATATCTATCTAAGCAATTGACTTTATTTATTGTTTTTTAACACGTTCCGCCCAGTTTTCAAAATATTGCTTGTTTTTAGGATTATTTTTACTTACGAAATTAAAATATTAAAAATATATTCATTCCCTTGAGTAGTATTTGAACTCATAACCATAACCAAATCACAGCTGTGTCATTGCGACTTCAAAATATGCATATAGTAACTATATTCTTAAGGTAAAAAGATCCCGTTGATTCAGTCTTCTTTGGGTCTAATTTCCTGCCAAATAGGTATTTAGTGGGCCATTTTAGGTGTAACCCAAATCCGTCTGTATCTAATGAGACCCGGCAATTGCAGTTTCTTTTCCTATAAAATTTGCCCATGAGCTGTATATTATTATTAGAATTCTACGTAGGTTAGATATCTTAGACTCGACCTTTCGATGCACTTGAGAGAATGAATTATTTTAATTCCTCCGCTCTGGTAACAAGGCAAAGGCGATATTGAGTACCGTCTCCAAAATGGAACGCGTAATGGGGAACGTAGTATCTTAACATCAGGTTCCCTCTGCCTACCAATTATACCATACCATAGTACATACCATAGTACATTGTAAAGCTATTTTGATTTTTCAGTTTTTATTTTCCAAGAAATCAAAATTGCTAATATGTATTCTAAAATATTTACTTTACTCTTGCACCTAAGTACATATCGTAAGAAATGTCTATTCTAAGTGTTATAATTAAATTACTGTTTCAATTAACTTAAGCTAATAGGCTTAAACAACAATGGGCCGCGTCACGGTCACGCGGCTCTAGAAAAACTATCCACGCTACATTACTAAGATTTCTTTACAAAATGATTGTAAAACGTATATTTTTTTTGTATATATATATTTTTTTGTTTATATACTCTAATTATTAGTTACCGACTCCAACTTCGTTTCCGTGCATTTTAAAACTAATTTTTCTGTTCCCGCAAGAATTTTGAGAAATACTTTTAGTGCTTCTCTATGTTCCCCAAGTAACACATGACATTCTACCACGCGAAGTTCGCTGGTCTCGCGTTGTCGGTCAGTCACACGGTGACCGGATAAATTTGTTAAGCTATACTATTATTTATTTAACATTATTTAAGTGTATGTATGGAAAACTTGTTAAATATTTTGGTACCATTAACTATACTAAAATAGTAATTATTCACGTAATCACTTAATAAAGCAAAAAATATCTTATTCTATTAGAAAAATGTTTACTTATACGCAGCTTTTCCTGGGTATATCTCGATCCATTTATGTGACAGAACTAAACGCCGCACTTTATCAAACAGAGCGAGGAAAATGTTATTATGCAAAATAAATGGATCTACTCATTCATTCAAAATTGAATGTATTTGTTTGCTAATCCAGCTCGCCATGTGAAATCATTCAATTGTCGGGAGTCTGGAACTAATCGAGTGTATGTTATATACATATAAATATATATGTTATCTTTGTCCGTCGTTAGACTATGATGCAGATGTTTTGAAGCATCATTCATAAATAGATCAGTCGTTACGCTGGGGCGCAAACGTGTGTCTATACACGTACACGCGACAGTGGGTTCGATTTCCCACTCGAGGCAGTGAAATATTTAATATTTTTATTTCTTCCCTCTGATGTCGAGGCAAAGCGCGGCGTTGATTTCCGCTACTCAATACGAAATGCATTAAGATTTGGGGAACAGTGGAGAAAGAAAGTGTCTTAATGGTATACAGTATTAACACTAAGATCCCAGGCTCCCTCTGCGTATTCTACTGTACGGCGTGAAGCTAAAAAATGTCATAAATATTTAAAAATATGTAATAATATAAATAACTAATAAATTAGAGTTTTAATACCTAAGCTTAATTAAAAATATGTAACTTCCGTTCTCTCTCCATAAATCTCTTTCCTCAACAGTTACGCGCTACCAACAATGACGGTAACAGTGTCTAAGGACCGACGGGAGGGCTCCGGTCAGCGATGGGGTCCACCTCGAAGAGTCACCTTAAAACGACGGCCAGGAGCTCCGTTGGGAGTCAGTATAGTCGGTGGAAAGGTAATACTATTGTGGAAATTAATTAATTTGCTGCTAGGTTTTGACTACGTTTAAATGCGCCATAATAATAACTATTGTTCTAATTTATTTTATTTTTATGTTAGGTCGATATAATCGCAAATCAGAATGGGGAGAACGGGAGCGATAAGGCAATTTTCGGGATCTTCATTAAGAATGTTGTACCAAACAGTCCGGCGGCTCAATGCGGGCAGTTACAGGTAACTTATAATGAGCAAGCGAAGAAAAATAATTCATTTCCTTTGAATATCTCCATTAACCGTACAAAACAAATTCCAGTTAATTAAGTATTCCAGTTCAACATAAATTAAACAATACAAAAATCTGCTCTTATGTAGAATCCACAATTACTACCTTTCTCAAATTAAAATTTTAAAAAAAGCTATAACTCCTCTGGTGTTACACCAATACGTGAGTTTGCCTTGTTTTTTCCTTAAAAAATAAAAATTTTGTAAATTTAAATAATTATTTATAAAAACAGACAGGCGACAGAATCCTAGAAGTGGACGGCGTTTGCGTAAGAACAGCACAGCACGAACGTGCCGTAGAACTCATTAAGGCGGCCCGAGATGCTGTCACTTTGACCGTACAAAGCCTTATAACTTGGGTAAGACATATTTACTTAATCTAATAAATATTTTCTTAATCTAATAAAATCACGTAAATGTCATATCATTTATTTGTCTAGAACACGGATTCTTCAGATGACACAACTCCACCAACGAAGCCTCATCCTCGGCCAAGTTTTAAGAAGACACCCGCGCCTAAACCACCACAACATGATATAAAGGTAATATATAGATTGCATACAATACAATTGGAAAACTTGTTCTTTACTTATCTTTATATATATAATTCCATTTTATTAATATAAAGTTTATACATTCAATGCTCTATAGAAGAATGAAAGGTGCTGAGTTAAGCATAAAAATCTAAAATACAAATACATATTATATACACATGATTCCAAATTTTCTTTATTGGGCCAATTTTGCGTTTTACACTAAATGAATATACACTAAATGAATAATATCTACAATTACGTACATTATTGTTATATAAACATTTTCTTTTATGAAATGATTTTGCTTTACAATAAATACTGTACAATATGCTATTCATAAGTTTATATTGATTATTCGTGACTAGAATAAGGAGGAAAAATGTTTGTTTTTCCAGTTACTTTATAAAACAATTTTAACGCGTTTCAAATGGTTATTACCACACACGAATGAAGTTTAAATCCCAATTGTGATAAATATAAAGCACTTTCATGCCTTCTCTCTCCTAAGAGAGTCGACAAAAAGAACCTTAGCAGAGGAAGCCTGTTAGGAACTTCATTTCCCATTTTCAGCTTTGTCACATGTATAAATTCTTACATTAAAAATAAAATATAACAGCAATACGAACTCAACAGATAACAGTAACATCAGAGCCAGAAGTAGAGAAAGAGTTAGCAAGAGAAGCAACGGAGAAGAAAGCAGAAGTAGAAGAACCTAAAGTGAATGGAGAACAAGAACCTCCTAAACGAGTATACTCAGACTCTGAAAGCAGTGACGAGGAAGATGAAAGAGAATTACAGGGCAGGACTTATTCGGATAAGGGAGTTGAGGTGAGTTTTATTTCTTATTATATTTTAGATGATAATTTTTATCATTTGGTCAATTAAAAAACTATATACATTCTATATACGTTTATTGCTACATTAATGGTTGTTGATTTAGATTCATAGTAAAAAATCATTCAGCAGCTTGCGTATTGAGGCGAGTGAAATATGGAGTAAACTTAAGCACTTATAATCATTTAATCCTTTGAGTATTAACGAACCTATAACCGTCACGATTACAGTCAGACGCTATACCACTGCACCACGACGGCCTTAATATATATATAGTTAACCAATTTTAAATATAACAAAACAAAATACAGCAATCAGGATGTAACGGTTTGCTTTTCATTCATGCATCACAAATGTTTGTTGATTCAAATCATTTTAAGTGTAAATTTGTGGGTACAAAATGAATTTTGAGCTCTGTTTTGTATGCATTTCATATATATTTTTAGTTTCATAAGTTTATGTCTTTCCATATGTTTGGGGTGATGGACTAGTAATTTGGTTAAAATAAATAAAAGGTCGTGAGTTCGATTTCTTACCAGAATTAATATTTATCCAACATTTAGAGAAAAAAATATATATACGAACCGTACGAAAATAATAAATAGATGTTTGTTTATCATTTATGATATCACTAAATTGAAGGCTATATGTAAAGATTTTTTTTTTACTTACTAGAACAATAACAAATTGTGATAGTTACTTATAACATTATTTACGTATAAATCTGCATTATCACTGGTTTATATCATTAAATCACTATATATTAGTAAATATTAACTGCATTACAATCCGTTGGTTCAAAGATGTAAGAGTACATTCGTGGGAAACTATTTTATTTTAAACTACGTAGTTTTTATATATATATAGCATACTAGTGGGCCCGGAAGCGGCTACGCCCGCTTGAACTATACGATTATGTATTAAATNTGACGAAGAAGATGAAAGAGAATTACAGGGCAGGACTTATTCGGATAAGGGAGTTGAGGTGAGTTTTATTTCTTATTATATTTTAGATGATAATTTTTATCATTTGGTCAATTAAAAAAATATATATATTCTATATACGTTTATTGTTACATTAATGGTTGTTGATTTAGATTCATTGTAAAAAATCATTCAGCAGCTTGCGTATTGAGGCGAGTGAAATATGGAGTAAACTTTAGCACTTATAATCATTTAATCCTATGAGTAATATATATATATATAGTTAACCAATTTTAAATACAACAAAACAAAATACAGCAATCAGGATGTAACGGTTTGCTTTTCATTCATGCATCACAAATGTTTGTTGATTCAAATCATTTTAAGTGTAAATTTGTGGGTACAAAATGAATTTTCCGCTCTGTTTTGTACGCATTTCATATATAATTTTAGTTTCATAAGTTTATGTCTTTCCATATGTTTGGGGGGTGATGGACTAGTAATTTGGTTAAAATAAATATAAGGTCGTGATTTCGATTTCTTACCAGAATTAATATTTATCCAACATTTAGAGAAAAAAATATATATTCGAACCGTACGAAAATAAATAGATGGTATGTTTATCATTTATGATATCACTAAATTGAAGGCTATATGTAAAGATTTTGTGTAAACTTACTAGAACAATAACAAATTGTGATAGTTATTTTATAACATTATTTACGTATAAATCTGCATTATCACTGGTTTATATCATTAAATCACTATATATTAGTAAAATATCAACTGCATTACAATCCGTTGGTTCAAAGATGTAAGAGTACGTTCGTGGGAAACTATTTTATTTTAAAATACGTAGTTTTTTTATATATATAGCATATAGCGCGGTAGGCAGAGAGAACCTAATATTAAGACACAAGTTCCCAAGTGTCCGTCGAATTTCGAAACATTGGGTCTTGGTTGGCGGAACTTAACATCGTGCTAATCATTATTTATGTATATATTAATAACAATTATATCTTCTAGATCGATAGAGCATCAGCCGGTGCTATAAAAAGGAGTAAAGAAGAGAAAGAAGCAGATACTGAAGAAGAAGATGAATTCGGCTACACAACAAGTAAGTGGAAGGATACATTATTTGCATTCGTTAATTTTTTCCTTTATATACTACATGTTTACTTTTACGCTTGTATTTTGGAACATACTAAATGATATTTATATTATAAAGGCTTTAAATTAATGTAAATTAACTAATTTGAAATATAGGACCTTCTCGATATAAGTATTAAGTTTCTGAGAAATATAGACTAACATACTTATGAAATTATTATTAAATGAAGCGCACTTGTTTAATTATATTTAATTTATACTATATTTGTTTAATAATGTTACGTCTTTAACCGTTTCTATAATATATTAAAAAAACATATTTGACGTGTAGGTATATCTAGCAAATCGTACCATGTCAAAAAGTTTACAGGATAACGGGATAAGCACCAAGATGAGCCCCATTTTGCTCTTAAAAAAATACAAATCCATTTTTACAATAAAAATTAAGATAAAGTATTTAAATTGATTAAAAAAATAACAAATAAAAATACCACGTTTATAAAACAATTACAATAATATTTGCTTTAGTAATTTACGAAAATATATTTTGCTTCGAATGAATTGCTAAAAACAAAAAAAATTAAATATTTTCTATTCAAGATAAGTAAAAACTATTAAGGCCATAAGTTTCTACTGTATTGAAATAGAAAAGCACCGGATTGGCTGTGATGGTCGTGGATTCGATTCCCAATCAGGGTAAATAAAAAAATCTTAGCCTGATTGTCATTGTGCTTAGTCCTACGTCTAGACGTACTAGTCTACTAGGCAAAAAGTAAAGAACGGAGCAATACCTATATCAGAAAGTTTTAGTATAGTATGAAAGAAAAAAATATCCATAGGTAGTTCATTATTGAATATTTCAAATATTTGCCACTTGAATGAATTATCTACAGAACTCATTTTCCCAAGAGATTACACTAATTAATTGGTTACGTTGGTACTATGAAAGACGGTTTTACTATTATTTTAAGTAATTGGTTCCGCATATTATCATAAAAGCATATCGTCACATACGTATAAATCGTCATACATACGTTTTGTATGACGACAAAAATATTTTAGAACGTTTATTGGCTCCCCTCTATATATATTTCTCCCGAGTGATGAAACTCAACGCTGCTCTTTGCCTTCTCACCAGCAGGAAGAAAAAGAAAATTCCTGCGAGTGAGAATGGAACCCACAACTGTCGTTAAATTACACTGAAACGCCCAAAAACCATAATATTTCCAATATATTGAAACATATTTACCCTTGACAAGAGAACAACCCGGAACACCTGTACGTATCGCTGCTAATATTAGAACAACGATTCAATAGCGATCGTGGAATTTGCTAGTGAACTATAAATATTTAATGCTGGAATGTTCTTTTTGGATGTATTCAGTAAATGTGAAACCTATGATATTATGTGGGACTGGGGCCGTGGCGTTAAACGCTTTGTCTATCTACTAATATCACGAGAAATAATACTTTTTTCTCCGCTAGGTTCCATCCTGCTGTAGCTTCCCGCAAACAGCAGAGTAAATAGTGGGCACCTGAGAACCTAGTGTTAAGACACTCCATTTCCCTCTATACGCCAAATTCTGGTGGCATGCGTTTTGAGGGGCAGAAAATAACGCCACGTTTAGCTTCGTTACCATAGCGAGGAAATTAAAATATGAAGTAGTTCATTTCCTTGAGTGGGAATCGAACCCACAGCCTGTCCCATTTACAATCACTTACGCCACAACTGGCCTCACAAAACATATATCTAATATAAGAAATATAATATTTATTATTTGATATAAGAGTAACTACAAAATACGCATGAAAATGAATCGCGAAATGGAAATATTACAATTAAATTTACAATACAAATCATAACAATAGAATACAGAAAAAGTTTATTTTATAAAACAATAATATAGAGATACATTTGTTCCATTTTATTTATTTCTGTTCAAATGCAATGAAGCTCTCGAAGGGGTAGACCTACTTCCACTTCACTGGCTGAACTTAAGGTTCACGATTTACAGTATGATCTCAATAAGCTCATGCAGAAAAGCTTACCTTCTATAAAATATAAAACACAAAAGTTTATATTGTTAAACATATGCATATAGCAGGGTGGGCAAAGGGAACCTAGTGTTAAGACACTCCGTTCCCTACTTCCATGTAATTATCGAGGCTTTGAGTGATGAGTGGCGAAACTTAGCGCCCCGCTTGCTTTGCTTTACTAGAGCGATGAAATGAAAATGTTAATAAAGAATAATTGATTTATCCGAGTGGGAATCGAACCCACAGCCGTCAAATTTACAGCCACGACGGTCTCAAAAATATATTAATTACGTTAATGAAAATGAAATATTTAATATGTTAATTTTCTCGCTCTGGTTGAGTTGGTGGCGTTGAGTTCCGTTACTCACGCAATGCCTCAAAAATTCGGTGGAAAGTGCTGAACGGAAGCGTATCAACGGGAAAGGAGTGTTTTAACACTCTCTCTTCACTCTCTGTTCACTTTGCTACGTACGGGATACAGTGTTAAAAGTTAGTTAGTTTACTTAGTTAAGTTAAAAAAAGTAGAGTTTTACGGTAAGACACCAGACACCACAAGGCAGAACCTAAAAAAACACACTAAATAATATGAAAACTAACTTACTTATCCGCAATTAATACAATAGAAACACATAAAATATGAATACTACACAACTTTACAAACACTTGTACCAAATATTATAAAAACAAACTTCCGAAGAGTTCACAAGAACTTATAAATACATAATAACAATATAAAGTGACTCTATACTTGAAAAGCTCCAGAACAAACAGCTTCCTTTCTACAATAACAGTGAAGGTGATTCTAGAAACATTGACCTACCAAAGTTAATGTTGTAAACAAATTGTTGCCACCATAATATATAATTCCTTCTCAGGGAATAAATTATTTTTGTTTCCTCGCACTGTCAATATCTCGAAAATTCGGCGGAAAGTAGAGTACAGAGATTCTTAACTAGGTTCCCTTTGTTTACCATGCACTTCACTACACTTCTTACATTCTTGTAAGTCATATACTCGCGATAGATGTATATGATTTCACTCAGAAAAAGATTTGACCCGCTTTCTTCTTTCACCACAAAAAAACGTTTTTTACGCTGTCTTCCGCATATAGAGCGCTAGGCAGAGGAAATTATAAAAGAGGTAAATAGGAGAGTCGTAGAACTGAACGCCGCGCTTTCTTTAGTAGATCAGGGAAATAAAAATCTGTAGATATAATAAAATTGTAACTGATCGCTGTTTGTAAAGTCCATGCACAGAGTTGCGGGTGAAGACTGGTACCTACAAATATATGCATGTACATATTATTTTTATAAACGATATCTTATAACATTCAGAGAACTCTTTAATGAAATTGAAAAAAACAATTATTTTGCTTTATAATAATGTATCTTTTCACTTCTGCTTTTTTATTTTATTGTTATTATTTTATTTATTATATTATGTTAATACAGATGAATACATACTTTTTTTATTAAGTCCAATGTCGATACAAAAGGCTTTTTCATTCCATAATTTTCTAATTAATGCTTTTTAAAACTATCGATATATTATCATAAAATATATATATTTTGACTTAGTCGACAGTCAAGTAAACCGGAATACCATCACAAGTTAATCATCATCCAGCACTAGATATCGATTAAGTCCATAGCAATTTTAAGCTACTACTACTGCTACTACTCGATTTTCAAACTCGATTATTCGAATGTAAATAACCTAAAAATATCAATATATTAATTAATAACAAATCCAAAGTCAAGTAAACCCGGATGCCATCATTAGTTAATCATCACCCAGCACTAGAAATCGATACTTAACGTCTATTTCCATTCGAAGGTCAACCAACAGGTGCTACCGATTTATGAGACTAATATAATGGATTTGGAAGATTTTGATTTATTAAATGAGAGAATTAACTTTTTGCGGAAGAGTTGTGACTGTTCTATTGCAACTTATTTATCCAACTATCTTACTAATATTATAAATGTAAAAGTTTGTGAGTATATTTGTTTATTCCACTTTCAAGCAATCACTACAAAATGGATTTAAATAAAACTTTACATTAATATAGCTTTTACTTCCGAATAACACGGGCTATTTATGTAAGGATTTCGTATAATTTGGCTATAATATAACGATAAGTTCATGCGGGCGATAACATGTATACACTTAAGACATGTAAAAAAACTCTCTTAAGCACCATTTAGCCTTAGAGTAAATGAAATGTTTGTAAATTTATAAATGTTAGTAAATTAAATAATAATAATAAACATATGAAGAAAAAGTTTTGGGACCAAATGGCTATAGAGTTATCAGTTTTTAAAATAATATACGAGTTGTAAAATACTTTTTATAAAACATAAAATATTTGAACGTAGCGGGATTTGTCCAAGCGCTCGGACCAACTAAGCCATATATTCTCATTGTGCTATTTTATATGCTTGTTACAACTTATTTTAGTTGCTAGCTACGTATGTAAAATTATTTAATAAATATTTTTCTCTCTCGCCAAATGACAATCTTAACCAAATATCTTTCGGTAGCAAAAAGTTGTGAAAATCTCCCTACAGAAACCTTTACTCTCTAAAATTTTTATTTTTTTAAAGAAATATTTTTCTTTCACAAGTGTTGAATAACACTTTCAAAATAAAAAAATAATAATATATGAGTATATCTTGTTACCAGAGCGAAAAAAACTTAGTTCATTCCACCGAGTGCGAACCAAACCCATGACTGTCACGCTTGCAGTCAGACCCTCCGGCCGGCCTCTACATTATTATAGATATTCTCATACAATCATGTAGGTCAAATCAAACAGCATAAATATACGGAAATCTTGTCGCACTTGTATATTTTGCACGCCATTACCCAAATAATTTAGTCGTTCACAACAACCCAGCAAACATAAATTTGCGGGTCACTGAAAGTAAATAGAATTTGTTCACTATTTCTCTCCTTATCGCCCTTACGACAAAGGTCATATTCAATTGTCAAAATTGCATATTTACAAAGGAAATTGAAGTTCACTTTGACGAAAACTCACACCGTAACAAGTACGAAAAGAGCCGATTTCTTACGAATCAAGTTTTCCATTGTCCGAAAATTTCTAATCTAAAATCTACTTTAGATCAAGGTGTTAAGGTTCAATTTACAACGGAATAGTTTTTAAGTAGTTTATTTTGTTTTCTTTTCCCTTTTATACCAGTCGTGGGATATTAAGCCGAATTAGAAGGCTATAGAATTGATTTTTGATGGTTAAATTAGATAGTTAGGTCCTTATAGTTCGTTCAACAACGGTATATTTTCTGCCACACGTGTTTAGTTTTTCAGTTACGCGTCAGAAAGAACGGGATGTGCACGTCTTTCCGATTATAAATTTTCAACTTTTCTTCCGTAAAGTTTTTTTATTAAGGACAAATGCTTTCATAGTCTTGTGAATTCATAAAAATAATTTTAAGTGTACTATATTTAAATGGTTGGTGGTAAAAGTGAATAATTGTGTGTGACGTAAAATGAATGCTTAAAATGTATTTAAAATAATTCAAGATTTTTTTTAAAAAAAACGTCTGATGTGTTTTGTATTCTAAGTTATTCGTTGCTAAACTTAGATTCGGTGAATTTCTGGATGCTGTTTAAATTATTTATTATAATAATACATCATATTATACTGTCATGTTTGGTCGCCATTGGGACAGGGCCAGGGACAGAGTTATAGGATCGATTCCTATTCAGGGAAATCAATTATTTTCATTTTCAATGGAACTGTCTTAATGGGAACGGAGTGTCTTATTACTAGGTTCCCTCTAGCCCATCTTCAGATACACCGCAAAGCTAACTGATTTTGGCGGAATTTATAGAAACAAATTAAGAAATTCTTTCTGCATACCTGCGAAATGCGAGATGTAGGAGATGCTTACACGTACCTATAAACAAAGTTTAAAAATAGCTTCCTTATAACATAACACAAAAGAAAATGCTTGTTTTTGACCTTTAAAACGTTGAACTCAAGTAACTAGCCACTTTATAGTTTATGCTTCGATTACGCAATATCAACTTCATATTTACATATTATATGAATATTTTAATATTAGTATAATAAACAATTATGTGAAGCCGTCGTAGCGCAGTTGGACAACGTCTGATTGTAAACGCAACGGTTTGAGGAGTTCGATTCCCCTTGGGAAGAATATTCATTTCCTCGCTCTGATAATAAGATAATGCGCGGCATTGAGTTGGAAATTTAAATATTTAACAAAACAATATTATCTTATTTTTTTTGACGTAATTAAACAAAATTATAAAATTTATAAGTAAATAAGTATACCGGTACAGTGTTTTTTATGATATTTTTCTTATTGGTCGACCGCAATTTTATGAATTCTTTTACATGGGTAACTTTATTTTTTCTCGTTTTCATAGAATTTCAATGAATCTTATCTTAGTGGTCTTCTTAACACAATGTAGGTAGGCTTCATTTTAATTTAACCTGCTTTTAAATCCAGCAGTACCGTCTGTGGGTTGTGTGTCAGTCATACATCATTATATTTGTGATCTAACAACTACTTCAATCTTTCCTCTTTGAAAATATTAAATAAATAAATAACCCAGCTTCACGCTGTATCTTGCCCACATCAGTGTAGGCAGACGGAACCTAGTGGCTCCGTTCCCCACTTTCTGCCGAATTCTACAGGCTCAACGTCGAGCTTTGCCTCGACACCATAGCGAAGCAATCGAAATAGAAATTTAAATAAATATTTCATCTTCTCGAGCGGGGATCGAACCCACAATCAGTCGATTTTACAATTACACTGTGCCGCTGTGCCACGACTGGCCTCGATTTCGTTTCAAAAATACATCAGAAATATATCACAACGTATTAACGTAAAATCCTTCTCAAACATATATATTTTTAACGAAATGACATTCATAAAATGTGAACTAAATGATCCATACAACAACCCAAATGCCTATTTAGTATAGCGCAATAACATATTTGTTACGTCAAAGCATATCTTATTATTTAGGCAATAGAGTCTATTGAAAATACAGCCACTTAACCTTTATTTACTTTACAATTATATTATATACTCTATATAAATATAAATAAAGTTTAATTTACAACGAGAATGTCATCCAATTGAAAGCTCCAAGAGCTTCAGCCCGTCATAAAGTTTACATCTAGCCTAATACATTTACTTCATCATTTAGTCATTCATTGACTGGATTAAGCTGTAAATACTGTTTCAAGGGTATCTAAGGGTAGAAATGAATAACGAAAATATAACGCCTGATTGTAGACGGAACGGTTGTGGGCTCGATTCCCAATCAGTAGATTGAATTGGAATCGAACCATATTAATTTTAATTTCTTCGTTCTAGTAAAACCAAGCGCGGTGGATTTGAGTTCTGCCACTCATCACGTGATGTATCGGAATATGGGCGATGCGCGGAGAAAGGAGTGTCTTAACTCTACGTTCCCTCTTAATAACTTACTCAACGCAGGATACAGAAAAAAAATCAAAAATATACTGCATTTAAATAAAAAATAGTAGCAGCGTGGAGATGAAATAAACATACTCAATATATTTTTATAGTTAGCTACAGTTCTGTTTTTTAAACTATTTTGTGTAAATATGAAAATAGTTACTTTGTAGTTTACGATCTCGGAGGTAATATAACAATATTGCTGGTTAACGACAACGTATTTTTTCTATGTATTGAAATCATTTGTTGGCGGGCGAATCTCGATATGTTTTCAAGGAGGGGGCTTCACTTTAGTTTTTAAATGATCTTTGTTTGTAAAAGTTTTTATTTATAATTTTTCAGACTATCTTTTGTTGGTAAAAATTGTGCAGTGGGCACTAGACTATTTGAGAATGTGCACGTCTCACCTGGCCCCTCTATTCCCTCCACTTTTAGTAATTTCACCCGTTTTAAGGACTTTGCATATTGAGCGATCGAACTTAACAACGACCCTATGAGCCCGTCTAAGAAAACAAAAAACTATATAAAAAAACGCCCGAATGGAAATCGAACTACCATGTTCATAGTTAGACTTTATCCCATTGGATTGCGTTACAATTTTACCAATGAGAATTTATATTGCAAAAATATTTCGATCGTAAACGTCTTGTCGATCATTAACATTGTGATTTTCTCGCTTTTGGTAACAACGCAAAGCGCGACGTTAAGTTCCACCACTCAATACCCAATGTCTGATCCGATGGCAAGTGAGGATCGGAGTGTCCTAACACTAGGTTCCCTTTGCTTACAGCGTACGTCGTCGCTTTGATACAGCGTGACGCTGTAAAACATATTTTACATACGTAACAAATAATATATATGTAAATTAATTTAAATAACTATTTATTAATTTATTTAGGAAAAAATATTGAAATTATTATTTAAATTAATTTACATATTTTACCCACTACTGGTGTATGATGAAGGCCAGCAGAGAAATATTGTTTTATATAAATTATATGCGAGAAACGTTCGCACATGTTACATGTAGGCAATTTGTCAACAAAAAAGATATTTTTTTATTAGAATAAAGATTTTTTTTTCATGTGTATATTTTTTGTTACCATTGCAAATTATTTGTTTTGGCATTGAACACTGTTTCGTAATGCCTTTTTTTACAAAGTTCTTATAAAGCGCGGTGTTTAGATCCCCACCTATCACACATCCCTTATTCGGGCAGAAAGCAGAGAATTTAGTGTCTTGACACTAGTGTCAATATATTTGTATTTTAGTTAATAATAGAAAAAAGTAGTTGGTACCTACTGTGTTTGTAGTAAAAATACTCTGTTTAGTATGCTGATGATAACAATTTAGATTTTTGTTGGACTATTAAATGACGGAACATGTCGGCATGTATGGGGATCACGAAGAGATCGATTTCCAAAATGTCTACATAAATAGGAAATGTACGAGATTAATAAAACGTACAAGATGAAAGAAAGTCGAATAAATTATTAAGCAACAGCCATTTTTATATAAAGTAAATACAACAATTCATATTTTTATGTAGGTGCTTAAACTACTTTAAAAGATCTACACTACCCTCATATTATAAGTAATATATCAAATGAGATTTGAGTCCATATCTATGCATGCCACAAGTAGGTACTCCATCAACTCTATATTCTAGTCGACAATATACTAACGTAGTACAGAGAAGGCACTCTCATCAAAATCAATAGTACATTTATAGCATTCAGTATTATTCAATTAATCACAATTAATTAACCCGAGTATGAAGTACTTGAAATAAACTTATAATAGCCTATATTATTTATCAGATATAATGGTATGATGAAATAAAGCTGTATCTCGCATATAGCAAGGTAAGCAGAGGAAACCTAATGACACTCCGCTCTATACTCTCCGCCTAATTTTCGAGACATTACTCAATAAGTGGCGGAACTCAACGAAATGCCTGACGAGGAAATAGAAGATGTTCTATAGTAAGAAGTGAAAAATATATTATTATTATTCCCTTAAGTGAATCAAACCCAGAACCGTCGCATTTACGGTCAGACGCCGTCGATTGTCTTTAGATGTTACTCTAATTTAATAAAAGATATATTTTAAAATTACAGTACCGTCTAAAGACAATCTAAAGCTAAAGGGTAAAGGTAAAGGGAAAGGGTAAAGGGAAATCTAAAAAAAATAATATAATATATTAATGAAAACTATTTTATTTTATAAATGTACAACGAAAATACATTTAAATTGTCTTCCCTTAAAAAGTAAAAGTTTTCGTGAAAAATTCTTAAAGTTATCATCGGATACTAAGAGAAATTTGTGTATGGTAATTTATTATACGGCCTCGATTTTAAGTCAGTAAGGGAACGAATGTCTTCTTAGAATTGCATATTTTATGTTTTTAAGTTTAATATAAACTAGCTATCTTTGACTATCCTCGCTTCTACACTTAACGCGCAATGCCTCCGGAATTCAGTAGTAAGTGGGAAACGGAAGTGTTTTAACACTAGGTTCCCATTACTTGATGAAACTACTAAGAAGTAGACTTAAAATGTTGAAATTCAGTATGAAGGTAGCTTAGGAAGTACTAGTATTAAGAATTCGTAGGAAAGTGGGGTACAGTATTAATATACTGTTCCAACATTGGGGTTCCAGATTCAGTTCCCTGCTATGAGCGGGATACCGCGTCAAACTAAAAAAATAAGAAAAATATATTATTGCACATAATAAATTAATGACAAGTAACAAAATTATTTTTATTTAACATAATATTCTCTTTTAAATAAAAAAAACACATCAGACGATTTTTCAAAATTCAAATAAAAATATCTATTTAATAGAAAATGACCAACAAACCATAAATGACAACAAAAAACTAAATATAAAAAATAAATACAAGCCAAACTCACATCTATGTGACGTGTAAATAAGAGACAAAACGGCAAGTTGACGGCGTGCGGGGAGTGCGCGCGGAGGGCGGCGCGCGCGCGTGCCTCCCTGCGCGACCTGGAGCCATGCCCTGAGCGTGTCATGGAAACTATATCTGAGGATGCTGAGGCTGAATTGGAACTAGGTAAATAAGAATAGTGCAATATTCATGAAAAAATATTAATGTTAATAAATTTAAAATAAATTTATGTCAAACAGAACATAAATAGATTAGAATTAAAGGTTTACCTTTCTTTTTGCTCTTACGCTGTGTACCTATACGTACCTGGGTAGACGGACGAAACCTAGTCCTATCCGTTCCCCATTTTCAGGACGTTGTGAAGTGTTGAGTGATGGAACAAAGCGCTGTCTTTGAAATGAACATATCTTATTCCTTAAGTGGAAATGGAATCAAACTCACAACTGTTGAAAACGTCATGGCGCAGCCGCATAGCGTCTGTCTGTCCTATCAATATTCCTAAAATTTAACGAAAGGTGTAGAACTAAGTGTCTTAATACTCTGTCTACTCTGCTCTACGCGGAAAGTTAAATTTTTAAACTCCAATTTTCATTAGCAAATATTCATGAAATTAAATGAGTAGATTCGCTTCAGTTAACTTAAATGTTCCAATGGCTATTACTCTCGCAAGTTCGCGCATACATTTAACCGTGTAAATTTCGTAATAACTCGGTCTACTGAGGTGCAGTTCAAGTGTATTCTAACTGCTTGTGATATACTAGCTTCGAATACCGGCTGCGCCCGCTAATGAATATAACGAAATTTTATATGATAATCTTAACTTTGAGATCGATCTTGAGATGCCGTTTTCATTCAAAGATATATCAGTTTAGTGTGGATTATATCGAGGTCGAGTAATTTGCTATCTAAAATGTTTTTTTTTAATTCGAACTAGTAGTTCCTGAGATAAGCGCGATCAACCTTATAAATTATACAGTTTTATAATATGAGTATAGAGAAGGAGTTTAATTATATTGAGAAATACTTGAAAAACAATGATTGTCGTTACACTCCACCGTGGAAAAAAGGCGTGAAAAATTGCTCAATTTATAACGGTTCTCGCAGAACAAACAAAAGCATTATATTTTTTGACTAGTGACAAATCTTTCTGCTATTCTTTAAGTTATATTTTATATATTTGTAGCAGCGTGATGGATTTTGAGCAATGTCTAAAGTGCATATAAAAATATATTGTTGTAATTTTATATTTAGTTTTATTTTTTTATGAGAACAGTGCTGGCGCAGGGTCATAGACTATAAACGCGACAAGTTGTAAGTTCGATTCTCAGTCGAGGAAATAAAATATTTCATATTTTCATTTCACCGAGGTGTCGAGGCAAAGCGACTCAACGCGAAATGCAATTAAAACGTTAACAACTCAGAAATTACAAATTTAACCAATTATCTTCTTACTCCATTCTAAACTAAATTCAGAAACCATAAAAAGTCACGTAAAATATGAATTAAACAACCTATTTCTATATTCTAACTCACAGTGTATAGTAAATAACGACACTATACTACACAGACGATAGTTAAGAAACGATAAATAAAGTTCATCGAGCGTTACAGTTTGTAGTTAGAAAATATAAATCAGTCACTGTTAGCAATAACAAAATGTCGTAAAATATTTACTGTTGTAAAAATTACAACATTCGAGTAAATATATATACAATATACATATAGTATACGCGAGTATCTATTGTGAGATAGGTTCAAAGAATTGAAAAGTTAGTCGTGGCGTAGCGGCATGTGTAACGTAAACGCTACGGTTGTCAGTTCGATTTCCACTCGAGAGCATTAATTATTTTTAGATCTTTATGAAAAGACAAATAGTATTTTCGCATTATTACTTTTTTTAAATTCACCCTGTATTCTTCATAAAACAAGGAAGGCAGAGATTAATGTCATAATACTAGGTACTCTTATTCCGTTGTTTTCTTTGTATGCCAGAGCGAAAATTAAAAATAATTTAAATTCAAAAATCCCCATTCGGCATTGAATCCATACCCGTTGCGTTTACATGCAGATGATGTGCCACTATGGCACGATGGTCCCAATATGCACTAATACACATTTTATATAACTGTATGTCTATAAATGAATGTGAAACCAAATAAATATCTGCATATGACAGCTCTTGCCTTTCAGAGGCCGACTAAAAGCTTTGACTAACTCACCTTGTCACAAACAGACATTAGATTTAGATAAACCTAATAATGCTATTTATTGGGAATTACTTTTTTAGAATTAAATATATCGTACTGCAAGTTTAATGTTTTTTGTAATTTAATACTAGTTTTTATTATATGTAGTTTTTTAAAGTTTTAATTTAAATTAAATCTAAAAACTCCAACCTCGTATATCCCTATATAGCTCCATTTATATCTCCACACTTTTTTAATATACTTACAATCTATACTAATATTATAAAGCTGAAGAGTCTGTTTGATTAATTTCACTAATCTCAGGGTCTACTTGTACTAGCAGTTCGAATAAAACAAACATTTGTGTAGAATAGCTCATTTATTAAGGAAAGCTATAATATATACGTTATATGACATCACGTTAATTATTTCAATGCTTCCCACTGTACTTGCGATTAGTCGTCTCGGGCACTAATACTCGTAATGTACAGAATCCTAGATATTTCCATTTGGATATGGTTCTCATTAAGACACTACCGTTCCCCACCGAATTCTGTAGGCATTGCATATGGCGGAACCTAACGCCGCGTCCCGTTAAAAGACTACTCGAGTGGGAACCCACAACCTAACGCGTTTACAGTCGCTCGCCTGCGCCACTGCGCCACGACTGGCCTAACTATTAAAAGATAGTTGAACTGAATGTGACATTATATTAAATTGTCTAGACTCCACACAATGTAACTTGAATCAAGGTCTCCATCCGATGTCAGATTAAAAAGCAGAAACTTCTGATGTTATAAATATATTGACGTGAGTAAAAATGATCCATAAATATGTCAGAACTACTGAGAGGGCACTGACACTAGTCCTGACGTCCAGTAGAATAAGATTGATTGTGTATTTTAGCTTTGTGTTGTACACAAATAGAATATATAAAAAATATTAAATAGATCCTGTTGAGTTTCTTGCGCCGGGATTTCTCTGGTCTCAAACAGTATTTATAGTAAATTGGTAATAATTATTTGACGTTTAATAGATGATGCATGTAACATTATATTTCTAATAGAAACTCGAGGCTATGCCACAGCACAGTGGAACAAAGACTGACTGTAAACTCTACGGTTGTGGGTTCGATTTCCTTTCAGAGAAAAGAATTATTATTATTATCTAGTTCCGGTAACAAGACAAAGCGTTTTGATAACTTCTGGGTAACATTGTATCACAATCCCCTCTATCTTTAGGTGTTAGTTAATCAATGTCAACTGTCCCTTTAACAGCCTCACGCTTGTGCGTCTGCCCCACAATGGCCCCGTATTGATGATAGATATACATATGTATGTGTATTCACATTTTACATATTTTCTTCAATCAATAATTATTATACTTCAAAATAAAAAAAAATATAAAAGTGAAAAAGTCATGCTACTTGTAGCTATAATTTGGTGGGAGATGGCACTAATGCCGATATCGTTTGCAATATGGCTGAAAGGTGCGGTGATGCATTGAACAGTGTATATATGAAGAAAAAGCTTATAATAATTAATAAAATTAATAAAAATATATAAATTTAATATCTTTATTTTTCTTATTTATAAAAATATGAAAACCTTTGTCGTGCTTTTTAAAAATGTACAAATGCACGCGGTATTAATATGTTAAATTCTTAAAAATGTTTATATTTTACTATAATTAATTACCTGAGACTTCACCCGGTACTGAAATCGAAATTAGCAGTAGTTTCTGAGATAAGGACGTTCAATAAAAAAAATCCTCAGCTTTGTAACATTAGAATAACATCGTAATTTCGCGTATAGTAAGATAATGTGAAGTGTGCCACAGAGGACCCAATGACTTTATTTAAATAAAAAGTAGTAATTCAAAGTGATCTTAGTTACTTTTACCTACTTTATTATACAGGCTGACGCGGGAAGGGACATACATAAGATACGACTTCAAAATTAAAAAATGTATGTAAAATTATTATTCACTTTTTAGTTCGTTCTTAGAAGTCGGTTTTTCTTTTTGTTAAAAATTAATTTATTTTACGATTTTAAGTGATGGGTAGATCTTAAAATGATGCTTCTTAAACGAGTGGTGATGGTGGTGGTAGTGGTTGTCAACGAGTGGTTGTGGTTGGCTATGTAAAACTCCATTTAATTAGGTATTACTTTTGTGCAAAGGAACATTTTGGTATATTGACAAGAACATACATAAAAAGTATTCGGGCGAATTGGGAATCTCCCTTTTTTGAAGTTGGTTGAAACTGAGAACATCCTCTTTTTTGAGTTAAAAATGGAACGATCAGGAATCTCATTTCTGACATCAATTTAAACAATTTTTGCTTCTAACTATTACAGTATAATCAATTTTTCACCAAAAAAAACAAACTTTTTCAATTTTGACCGGAATCCATAATCGAAACCTAACCAAATTTTCACCAAATTATCCTTGAAGTGTATCCTTTCAAATAAAAAAGAATCATCAAAATCGGTTGGCGCAACATTGAGTTGATATTCGTCTATTTGTCGCACACATACTTAATGCAAATTTAAGACTTATGTAATTTTCTCATAGATACTATTGTCAGACATGGACCAAAAAAAAAGTTGGACCATTCGAGAAGCTTCACCTTTCAAATATTTTTTTTATCAAAATCGGTTCACCCAGTCAAAGTTATGAGATAACAAACATAAAAAAAAAATAAAAAAAATACATTCGAATTGATAACCTCCTTTTCTTACAGAAGTCGGTTAATAAGTGTATTTTAGCATATTTCTTTGCTATGGATATAATTTATGCGCTGCAAAACATAAAAAGATGAATTTCATTAAAATATTAAATGCATTTTAATAAATTTGCAAGTTACACCGTAGCGAGCTTAAACGTAAATTAAGACTACAAACTACAAGCTGTATACAATATACATACATATCGACAGTCCCTAGGTAAAGTATCGAATGTGAAAAATATTTTTTATAGCTGCTCTGAACTACTAAGAAGCATATCAGAAGACTATAGTTTAATGTTATTTTTTAAAAGATGTTTTTACTGTTCTTTTGGTCTAAAAAACCTTTTTTGAGGCTAGTCGTGGCTGAGAGTCACAAGCGTGTGACTGTAAACATGACAAGTTGTAGGTTAGATTCCTACTCGAGGAAATTAAATATTTCATAATTTAACTTTTTCGCCATCAAACGCAATGCTTGCAGAATTCCACAGAATGTGAATACCGGAGTGTTAGCAGTACATGCGAGATACAGTGTGAAGCTGTAAAAAACCTTTTTTAGGAAGATATTTCTAAAATATCGTATACACTTTAGTAACACAAGCAAAGGTTTACGTTCATTATAAACTTTTAATGGTCGGCTTATTCATTAACAAAGGATTCAAAGGTGGGTACGAGTATAATAAACTAGTGACGCGAACGCCCGGGAATTGCGAGAAATGTTTTGTACGTAATCCATATTAATTTAATATGAGTTTTTTGATCCCGTTTCCCCTGAACATAGGGACGTGCCAGTTTTTTTGTTAATTAAAAAACAAGCATCTTCACGTTTTTTGCAGCATGGATCGGTAGGCTGGGGGAAGATGATCTGTTCCCCACTTTCTGTTGAGATCAATACAATGAAACAATTTAAATTTTTGTATTAAATATTCTATTTTCGGATTCGAACCCACAACCTATCGCGTTCGCAGTCACACGCTTATGCCTCTGCGCCATAACTGGCCTCAATATTTTTTAATTATTCAAATAATTCAATAAACTAAAAGTTGTATCAGAATATTATTACATATATTTAAGACACTTTTATACTCAACAGTACCGTTTATATGAGTAATGGAATCAAGATAAATGGATGAAGTCAATTGACTTCTCAATATTCGTATACAACCGTTCATTTAATCTTTGACAATAATTTTTAGATAAATATTGTTATAATGTAATATAATAACGATAAAAGGAGTGTATTTAAGGTACTCTCAGCTTACTCCGCTATATGTGCTACAACGGCCTTAAAATATCTATGCAAAAAGCGGATAATATAGTGACATATCTCCCTGCTCTCTTCTAAACAACGTTTAAACGGCTAAATCTTCTGTTTCTCTTTGATTCCTGTCAGCACATAAACTTAGGCTTTAACTATCAAAAACGTATAATTAATTTCAAATATATTACCATAACATGCCAGATCAGCAGAGTCCAACAATTTTTTACAAGATACGCCCGCAAGTTACTGGGATACTCGTATATAGGTCAGACGCTCTCAGTGCTACTCGCTACTTGGCAAGGGTTCCAAGGTAATTTATTGAATTTACCCCTGAAATGTATGTAGTTATCCTTTTTGTTTCAGATTTAATTTCTAAAAGTTTCGTAGATGTGTTGGGTAAAACTAGTTTTGACACCTTCTTGGGTCCGTTGAGGCTTCCCTAGATACTTATAATCGTGTAAATAATGGCGTGGTGTTGTACTGCCGTAATGTATGTATGAACGAATGCGTGACTGTATGGATTGAGTGAGTGTATGAAGGACGTTTATAAACGCAACAATTGTTATTCACCATTTGAAATCAAAAAACATCGAAGATGTGTTATGTCAACATGTGTTACGTTTTGTTATTATTGTTCATTTTATGCAACAACGACGGATTAGCACTTTTTAAAAAAATTACAGTATTAATTAAGGCTTGCTCTTATTAGAGCGAGGAACTGATAATAAGTTGTTTGCCCGAAATGCCATCTAGGTAGAGGTAATTCTATATCTCATCTAAGTAGAGTAGGAGCTGTAAATCTAAATCTAATCCACAGCCAACCTAGAGCCATCAGTATTTGGGCATCTTTGCAAATATCTATATAAGTAGCCATAACTCGGGCTTACTAAGTTTTATGATACAAACAATCCATTAATCATGGCCAGTTTATAGATCATACAAAACATCTTATCGTATTGTGATATAATATTCTCCGCCCTTCATATCTCATTTTATTATATCATGGAACTATTCGTGGGATTAATATTAACTTTTATTTGTCATTTATGGCTGAGACGCTGTCACGGCGAAGCCTTTAATTGTATGCCGGTTGAAGGTTCGATTTCCAATCGGGAGAATGAATTAATTTCCTCGCTCTGGTAACAAGATATACGTAAAGTTACAGTTGTAAAACTCATAACGCATTATTACTAAAAAAAGGGCAGCGTGTGGGAATCGCATTGTTTTAACAATAGTTTTTCTTTGCCTAGATTATAAGCTTGAAGCTATTTCTTTATTGCTTATGACGGAATTTCGTGAAAAATTGTGTCAAGAACCGAGGCCCAAGAGGCCGTCGTAGAGCAGGGGCACAACACGACGGGTGAGGGTTCCATTCACACTCTGGGAATGAAAAAAATAATATTTTCCTATCCTCGCTCTAGTAATGAGGCAGAGATATCGGTTGAGTTCCGCTACTGAACAGGAAATGAAAATATATCATTTCCTCGAGTGGAAATCTAACCCACAAGCTTTCGCGTTTACAGTCGTACGCTTGTGCCCAAAGGATGGAGGAATGAATATTAATTTATTAATATTTTCATTTCTTCGTACTGCTACGCTCTTCTGCCTCTCAACATGCAATGCTTCAAAAAATCGGCGGAAAATGGGAAATTGAATGGTCTTTACTATTTGTATATGCTGGTTACAGTGTGAATTTGATCTAAAACATGGCAAAAATAATGTGTCAATGATAACTTATTTTAAAGAAACTAATTTAAAATAAAACCAAACCAAACCTTTAAAAAAGGTTAAGTTCTCTACATTCACGAGGGTATCTTAACATATTTTCTGATCATGCTATATCGATTTCATCTTCTGGCTGGAGAGCCATAAGAGTCTCCGAGAGCGCTTGACCCAGAAACACTTGGTTAATCAAGATCTTGACAAACGGTGAATACATACAATATGAATAATAAAATATTTTTTAATTATTTTATAAGAACCCTTGTAGTATATGTATAATTGGATCTATGATGTTTGAATAGACCGACTGTCATATTTTGTGATTAAGTAAAAAGAACCGAGTGGAAATATACCTATGTAAATGCTAAGGACATCGCCGTTGAGGCATGAGGGAAGAAATGTTTATATTTAAAACATTTTTTAACAACGAAAAAAACGGCGTTAGTTACCGCTTACCTCAAAAAGCAGGAGATGAAAAAAATACTTTGTAACAAGGTAGCCAGAGGGAACCTAGTGGTAAGACATGCCATAAACATTGCCTGTTCTATGGCAGAACTCAACGCTGCGATTTCTAAAGTGAAAATCGAACCTAAACCCGTTTACAGTGTGCCGCTGTGCCATAACGTTTTCGAAAGCAAATAGTCCAGTTATAAATCATAGTATATCTGATACTGATCTTATGTTATAAATGAAAAAAACTTATATTACTTACTTACAGCTGATAGCAAACTTCCAATACTTTGGAGGGCCACAACTTTCGGAATCGGCTTCGTGATCTGTACGTACTTGTATCGGTATTAGTTAAAGTTGTTGGCAACATTTATGAATCTATTACTATGGCATGTTTAACATATGACTGTTGAGTGTTTGCTAAATATGAAAAGTTTTGGGAAAAACACGTGTTTTCTAAATCGTACGTGAATGTAAGTTTGTTTGTTACGCTTTCACGTAAAAACTATTCAACCAATTATTATGAAACTTTGTGCATATATTCTTAGAGGTATTAGAAAGGATATAGTATTCTTTTATGTTTAAAAAATATATTATCATCTAGCGATAATAGAAACACAAGCTCAAACGAGCGAAGCCGTTCTCAATTATTAGCCTTTGGCTATAATATAAAAATAGATTTAAGCGAGCGATGCCGCGTTTGAATCTCTAGTATTATAATAATCTTTCATTTCTTTCCCATGATAAAATATTTAGAATAGCTATTTAAGATTACTTTTACTTTAAGCGGTAAAGCAGAATAGGCCATTACCTACACTTTTATACGTAACTCAATTTTCCAAGATAGTCCTTTTAGATGAGTTTATTATATATAAACTAGTTTCGTCCCGCCGATTTCTTCTCAACGATGTTATTTGAAACGATATTGGATAGTAATTTAATAAATATTTGATCAAATTTTATCAATGAACAGTTATGAAAAGTGAGGCCGTTATGTTGCAGCAATACGACGCTTGTGGGTTCGTTTCCCACGCTCTTGCAACAAGACAAGGCTCGGCGTTAAGTTCCTCCACTTACCACACCAATGTCTCAAAAGTTACGTCAAGGGATATGGTTTCTTCGCCTACCCTACATATTTGAGATATAGCGAGGAGCTAAAAAAATTGTGAGATATACCACAATGTCCAATTTACATTATGTTTTATGGGAAGAGTGGTTATACTAACACTGCCATTTGTTTTAGTATATAAAACCCTACATTTCCATTGCGCTACGGATTTACAAGGAATTTTGGTCCTATTATCCATCTATTGAGTTATTGTCTACCTTTTAGTGAGAGAAAAGTTGTGTTATATATTCCCTTAAAAGAATGTGAACCCACAATCGTCGCGTTCATACGAAGAATATCTTTAATGTAGCCGCGGTGTCGTCAACAAGCGACGAATGATCTATATTCTTTTATGATACTTTTGATTGTTCCAACCCAAAAACTCGGCCTTGTTTTTAGTTAATAAAGTACCTAATATTTTACTATCGTATTTATATGACGTCTGGACAAACATACACAGTGTGATTATAATTGATGAATATCTTTTTTTATTAAACCTTAATATTATATCATACCTCTTACTAAAAAAATATGTCTAATAATTTTTTTTTCGCATAGCAGGGTCGACACAACCTAGTGTTAGGTCACTCTTTTCCCGTTTTTCGCCCAATTTTTGAGTCATTGGCGGAATCCAAGGTCGCGCTTTGTCTAGCAGGGAAGTGAAAAAAATTAAACATAATCATTCTAACAATAGGAATTGGTAGTTTGCACAAATATAAACATTAAGATGCTTAAAACAAAATTTCCTGTATATTTTATCTTGAAATATGGACTAAATTAAAGTTAAATTAATTAGTTGAATTTCTATCTAACAGTTTCAAATAATTATGTTTTATTTAATACAAAGCCGTCGATTATCCTAAAGATAATGACGATCAATACTAACCAACAAGCGCCATTACATATTTATGATAAATTATTAGATAAGATAAAAAGGATACTTTAAATACTAATGAGAAGTAAAGCTTGAGAGAACTAACATTATACTTAATTCTGCAGATTCGTATTTAATAAAGTCGTTAATAATAAAACGCCTTTTTCCTAAAAACAGCATATTGCATTAGATCCTTCCTCCTAATGAGTTCCAGTATGGAATTATTTGACATTTTCCTTCTGAATGTTTATGTTCTGAATTTTCTACTGAATATTGTATTTCTTTATCTGGTTACAGTTTTAAGGCAAGAGAGGAATAGAAAAGATCTTATATAAAAACAGCATATTATTAGGATTCCGTACCTCAAAATTAAGCTTCTAAGTGAACGCAATCAAAAGATACGAGTGTTTATATGCATTATACGGAACTTTCGGAACACGAGACCGTCTCGCACTTAACCTAGTTTCGCTTATCTACTAAAGCTAAAAATGTAAAGAAACTTAACTAATAATTTCATACAAAAAAGAGTGAAAAGGCGACCTGATGACACTACAAGAGAAACTTTATGCAAACAGAAATATTCGTCTCTAATTAGACCTAAGAACTATTTGACGTATTGGGGCTTTATTCAATTTGTACCACTATTTCATGTATGATTGTGTATAGGTGCCGACAAGTCTTTCATTAGTACGTACGTCCAGGGCTGTATATTTTTCACTGTGCTTATTATTTGACTTGTTGTCTAGTAGTAAACAAGACTGGATTATGGGAATAGTCGTAAGTAAGATTCCCGATCCCGTTTAAGTAGAATTTCTTGGTATAAATGTAATTGTATTCTTTTTTTCTGCATTATTGTTTTTAATTATTTTACATAGGGTTAATTTTTTTTCTTCTTTACAGTGTACACACATAGGAGTTGAGTGGCGGAACTCAACGTCGCGCTTTGTCTTGTTACCAGAGTAAAATAATAAAAGTAATCCATTCAAATGCGTGGAATTTGAAAACACAACTGTAGCGTTAACTTCTCAACTCTATAAGTCTCTACACCACGAATTAGAAACGTCGACATATGCGTATAATATTTTTTCTTATTTTACCATACACATTTATAATTTAATTTAATTTCCAGATAAAATCAAGAAGAAATATGCATCGCTCGGCGACAGTGTGGTTGTGGTCAAGTTGGAGAGGTCGCAGAAGGCTGGCCTCGGCCTCAGTCTCGCAGGACACAGGGATAGGAGTAAGATGGCGGTTTTCATTTGCGGCATGAATCCTGCAGGCTCTGCTGCTAAATCATCACCGCCTATCAAAGTGGGAGATGAGGTTTTAGAGGTGAGATTAATATATTGTCTTTTTTTTTAGATTGTTTTATCTTTTTGGGGAA
The DNA here is from genome assembly GCA_013403645.1 of Heliconius nattereri. NCBI lineage: Eukaryota > Metazoa > Arthropoda > Insecta > Lepidoptera > Nymphalidae > Heliconius > Heliconius nattereri. The sequence goes on along the minus strand of JAAIXI010000229.1, from coordinate 10,191,522 downwards.
AAAAGAGACAGAGAGAGAGAGAGAGTATGATTTGTTAATATATTAAGAGTTTATATTGCGTTTTTGTCTTTTCGATTATGTTATATCTTTATAGCATAGAAGTGTTGTGTAATTTATATAATATACCTAGTTTTAAATTAAAAATATTTTTGAGAATTTTTTGGATACGCTATAATTATTTAATCACATTAACATACACCTTATGTTTAAAAATATTTTATTATCGTTAATATTCTGCTATTTTTTTATCTACATCTTTTCATTTCGTCTTCTGAACTCTATAAGTCATTCAGTTCTCCAGTTAATTCATTTTCGTCGTAACATATTATAATTATTATCTATTTCCCATTAAGCCCCATTATCTGTCGAATTTCCGCGCTTGCCTCGTTACCAGAGGGAAGAAAAAAATATTCAATATTCAATCACCCAAGTGGAAATGGAACCCACAACCATCAAACTACTAACTTATATTCAAGCACTAAGTTACTATACCTGCCTGCTTCCCTATATGTATAACATTTGATATATATTTACATCTTACATCATTTAAAACTCGTTCAGTTATTGCAACCCTCTAAGTGTGTACTTAAAAAGCATCGCGTGACAAAAGATTTTTCTCGTAGCGAGATGCCATTTATATTCTTGCACTGGATTGTAGCTACATTGTTCTATAAAGAGTATACTTACTATAAAAATACGTTTTAAACTATCTGTTATATAAATTTTATTTTATTTATCAGACAGTGGTTGTGAGTTCGATTTCCATTTGGGGAAATGAATTAATTCAATAATTAATAGAAGCTGGTCGTGACGGAAGGGCACAAGCGTGTGACTGTAAATGTGTCAGTTTGTAGGTTCATTTCCCACATTAGGAAAAAAAATATTCACATTTCTTTTGATAAAAAGATAAAGTACGGGGAGCTCTGCATTCCCGCAATATCTAATGCCACAGAAAAAAGAAAACGGGGGTCTTAAGGTTTCCTCTGTCTATTCTGTCATATGCGAGCTACAGTATGAATCTGAAAAAAGAATATAATATAATTATTAAATATATAAATATTTAAGTGTTTTTCAATATTTAACATTCTATTTACACAGTGACCACAATTATAATAAAGAACAAAAAATTAACGAACACTTTATTTCCAAATTTAGCTTCAAAGAGATTTTCTTTTTCCATAAGAGAACAAAACAATTTATAAACAAAAGGGTGTTGAGGGCACATTTCTCTCTAGGAGCGAAATAACAAAAAAAATTGTAAACGATCTCCGAAACATTGAAGGTTTTTGTTGGGTCACGTGTAAGGGTTCCTTCATAACGGTAGCTTTAATTTTTTACTAAAATAATAGAATTTTCATAAAAAAAATAGTAATTGCTACTTTTGTTTTCACTTCAGACGCATGAAATACCAAACTATTTATTATTTATCAAAAGTATGATGATTTTTTTGACGAAATTATTTTTTTCATATTTACTGGTTATTATTGGAACTTAGGCGGAGAAGTTATATTTTTATGCACATCGTGTACTATAATGGTGGCGAACTACCCTGATATCCTAAAAACGAGAAGATGAAACCAAAATGATATATTCTCCGAATATTAGTCAATATAATGAATATACTACACACATGAATAGAATACGATAGAAACACAAACAATAACGTCCACAGTCGTCATAATTAGATCAAAAGTAAATAAATACTGCCATTCAACATAACGCTTTACTTCTGACATTTGGCGCTCAGCCAGCACTGTAGAGAAATGATCTAGGAAATAAGGCGGATGACTCTATTAGTGGACAAATAATTACTCAATTATTTTCATATAAAAATGATAAAATTCTTTTACATATTTTTTCATGGGAAAAATTGAGCCTGCACCTATTCTGGTCTAGTAAATACTAGAAGAGCAAATGCTCTTTAGTTAGTTTCGCTTCAAGCTGTCAGCTACATATAGTAGGTTAGGGAGAGGGAACCTAGTTTAAAGATATACCGTTCCGAAAGCTAAATAATTTATCAAAGCATCGCTACATCTATTCAAAATTTAAATTGCTTTTTGTACTGTCAGTTTTTGGCGAAAGTAAAATTTCACACATTCTTTGGGTTATATTGTTATAGTGTTAGCTATCGGAAACAAACTTATAAACAATTCTATTATAAATATTGTATTTTGAAGCTATTATAGTACATTTGAGATGCATCTGACTATTCACTATGGAAATTTAAATGCATTTTTCTATTTATTTTTAAATATTTTTATTTTTCTTGGTTCACATAAGATTATGGATGCCATAAATCTCGTATAAGTTTAATATGAAAATCCCCCAATAATTGTAATAAAATAACTTTATTTTGATTTATATTAATCAACCTACAGCAAAATGTAAATACAATTTTTTGTATTAAAAATTGTTTTACGTAACGTTTTCTAAAAAGTATAAAAAATGTGTTCGATATCCACTCAGGGAAATGACTATATTTAAATTGTCTTTATTTCCCCGCTCTTGTAGCACAAATCTTGATTCAGTTATAGCTAAACAGATAGTGACTCGAACTTTTGTGCAAAACGGAGAACAGAGAATCTTCTTTTTGCCTGCTATTTCATGGTATATAGAAGCTGGTATAACAAGAGTTGTAAGGTCTACACAAATTAGGGTTTTTAGACAAAAATACTTTTAGCTCCTACAAAATTGTATCATGGTAATTTTTTTAATGTTTAAATTTCTCTTCGACCTTTTTAATTCATTGAAAAAATATTATATTTATTGTTTCTTAAAAAACAAAATCTATATCTAAATACATTAAAATGCGTATATTAAAAAAAATACACCAATTTCAGTCAAAATTACCACATTAAACTATTTTGGTAGTCATTAAGAAAAACAAGTTTTCAAGGGCTATAAATATACTGTAATTTCGTATAAAATTAAATAAACTGCTTCACGCATAGCAGGGGAAGGGAACCTAGTGCAATTCGTTCCCCACTTGCTGCCTAATTTGAAGACATTACGTATTGAGTGTATATATATAGTACTTCACGTGAATTTATATTGTTTTACAAATCTTATTTATTTATTTTATTAATATAAAATTTAGACTAATTAGTGACTAACGAATTTGTTTTTCTTAAAATTAGCAACAACTAGGACTACGATTTCTAGCAACGGAACCCCACTCTACACAGTTATATAAAATATAACAAAAAGGGGTATGCCGAATATAAAAAAGTATATTATTAGCCGAACTTATTTTTAATTTCGTATATTATTTTTAACGTAAAAGGCCGCGTCGTAAAAATGTAGTTTGTAAAAATAATTTCTTTCTTACACCAAGTACGTAGAAGACGTGATGATAATACAATTTTTATTATGTCTTAAAATGTATTTATTTTTACAACTGCGGTGGTTAAATATGGTGAACAAACCTTGTATAGGGAAGGTCACGTTTATTTTCACTGAAACAGCTTTTGAAGCAGCTACGGTACTGTGGGACTGCATATGACTGTAAACGACATGGGTTTGGAATTCTATTCGAGAGAATGAAAATGATAGATTATTTTCATTTCTTTGGTAGACAAAGCGTGGCGTTGTGCCCCGCCATTCAACAGTCAATATTCAATGTCTCAAAAATAGGGCGGAAAGTGGAAAACGGAGTGTATTAACATTAGGTTCCCTTTGACACTCTATTATAAAAAGGCGTGAAGGTGTTAATTTTGTGACTTAAAAAATAAATAAATACTTCAGTCAAGTTTGTTTCGCCCGTTCCACAGACATTTGTTTTTCCCGTTTCTTTTTCAACTGATAATAGTGACTTGAATCTCAATAAGTTGGAGATAACTCGTCTTTGTTTTATAAAGCACTTTAGCTCAGTCAATACTTTTGTAAAACAATAAAGAATTACATTAGTATAAAACTTCTTATTTTCGTTTCTTCTTCATGTTATCACTTAAAAAATCGTACTTATAGCAAGAGGTCGAGTGAACGAAGAGCTAAGACACTACGTCTTCGCTTTTCTGCTCATTTAAGTTAAGTCGCGGAAACTAACGCCACATACCAGATTGGGAAAGGAATTTAAATGTAACCAAACATACAGATACAGCGTGTAGCTGATTTATTTACTTGTTTATTTACATTCTTGTATTTTTCCTTTCTCCTGTAATTCCCTTGAACATTGCTTCATTGGAAAATGTAAAAGTAGTTACTTTTATTCACCCTTTATGGTCACCGTCAAAATTTTTTGAAAGTAGTAGGTAAGAGGCTCAAATTTGACATTGAACGATCCTATATTTGTAATAAAAATTTCGATATGCGCTTTAAAATCATACCAAATTTGTTAAAATAAACTGTTGTCATAAAAATAATTACATTATTCCTTATTTAATGTAACTCAATTTGTATTTTTGTAATTTTTAAAGATAAGGTTTAATAAAAATAAAACGTAAAAAAAGTACTCAAAGTAAAATCAGAAGTTTTATATAGGTACGTAATATATAGATATGCAAAAATAGTATAATTGTTATTTTTATATCTCCGCTCTATTATGAAAAACATCCAAATGGAAATTTTGAATGAATGTTTTTCTTCAAAGCACGGCGTTGATTTCAGTCATTCAACACCCAATATTTTAGGCGGAAAAGTTGAGCTATCTTAACATTAGCAGCCTCTCCTACTATATTGGGAACAAAAGTAAATATCGCCATCAAAAACCTATTTTTCTGTTATATTAACCAATAAAAAAATAAATCAAATATTTAAGGTTTTCTATGGCGCATATCCTTATAAGCACGTCAAACGTGACGTATACGCGACGGTTGTCGGTTCGATGCGAACTCGAGTGTATGATTATATTATTTAAATTATTTCTTGTGAGTAAGTAGTGTCCTAACACTATCTTCTCTCAACCACATGTGGAATACAGCGTAAAGCTATAAAAGAACAATTCTTAAGTCATTCTAATTATCTCAGTATAGTATTCGTATCCTAACAATGTTTATTGCGAAGAGTCAGGCGCAATCAAACAATTACGTGCATTTACATACATTAACGCGGATCTCGGGCTGCGGTCTGGCGGTCGGCCAAGGATCGACTGGCTGGTGGTCTAAGCATCTGTTTATAAATTACTTTAAATATTTTACTATAGACTGAAACTTATTTTTGATCTACATATACTTGACTATTATAATTGATAATGTTATAAAGCTTTATTGAAAAAACCGAGCAGAGAAACAATTAAATTAAGTTGTCCAAATAATGAAAAAAATCATTAAATGGAATTGAACCCTGAACCATCGAGGTATTTCAGTCTTATATACATATGAGGGATATAGCGTGAAGGTATTATTTCACACAAAACTTCAAAAAGAAATCACTCATATAGCTTATCACTTAAAGAGCTAGCGTGTTTGAAATGGGCCGGGAAACTAATCCAGACGAACTATTCTCGTTTAACGTTTAACGGGCGTGATTGAAACGTTACTCGGTATGCTCTCGCTGGAGTCGCTGGCGTTATTGTATAACTTATTGCCTATACATATTTATGTACACTTATACGAATGTATGTACGAACGTTTGGAGCTGTAGTAGCGCAGTGGCACAGCGTGTGATTATAAACGCGACGGTTTTGGATTCGATTCCCACTTAGGAAATTGATAGTTATCATTTTTATCTTCACGTTGAATAGTAGCATTATTCAATTGGCCCAAATAATAAGAAATAATAATAATCTAACATCTATGTAATAAATTATTTTATATTTCTCTCTCTCTCTCTCTCTTTATTACTAATCTTGAAAAAAAACGCAATCTCTTTAGCTTTATGATACTAGTATAGATTAATTTTATTTTATTTTTAGGTGAACGGCATAGTGGTGCATGGGAGATGTCATCTCAACGCGTCCGCCATCATCAAAGGTCTTGTTGGGCCAGTCTTCAAAATTATATTATTGAGGTAATTACACTTGAAACTTTTTACTCGTTTTTTAATTTAATAAATCAGGCCAGTCGTGGTGCACCGTAAACACGACAGGTTGAGGATTCGATTCCCACTAGAATTTTCTTTTATAGTGACGAGGCTAAACGTTGTGTTTCAGCACTTAACACACAATGCCTCCAGGTTTTGACGAAACATGGGGAACGGAAATGTCTTAATGGAAACGGAGTGTCTTAACACAATGTTCCCAGGTTCCCTCTGCCTACCCTGCTAAGTGCGGGCTATAGCGTGAATGTAAAAAACACACTATTTTTTCTTGATTCTGTGAATGAACGATAACTATTTTTATACCTTAATATAAATACTTTGTATCTTATCAAATGTCGATATCTTTATCGGGCGTCCTTTATATAACGGCCGTAGGCGATTTTATTTGTTTCTTGACAGTGAACGAATGTACTGACTTGATGTGCCTTTAACCTTTAATAGAAAAAAATATATAAAATGGCAAATATAGTAAGATTTATTCAAAAATCAAACCTACAAGTGTTCCTACGCGGAATACTGTTCAGGTAAGCTACAATTTAGCTAGGAAGCTACTGATTATGTTTTATGCTATTTTATGAGGTTATCATAGCGCAGTAGTACGGTGTTGGACTGTTAACGCGAGGGGTGTATTTTCGATCCTATTTGTGGAATTAATAATTTTCCTCTATTAATAAATGGTTGAGGCTTTGAATTTCGCTACTAAACGGACATTGTCTCGAATTTGAACTGAACAATATATATTAAGTCAAAAAATAAAAAAGATGTAAGTGTGGAATAAGACTTTAAAAACAGCAAAAATATTTAATAAACAGTAGATATCCTCTCTTGCGAAATGAAAATTGTAAGCAATTAGCGAAATGTGTAAAAAACTCTCTACAGAGATGATAACAATATAAGCAACCATATAAGAATTTCAAAGTAGCTTGACAAGAACGTATGGCTTAATCAACAGAGTGCTTGGGCGGTGTCCTAGAGACGCGGGTTCAAATCTCGCTACGTTCAAATAATAAATAAAACTGACTGAACGAAACACATGTATTTACTACCTTTTTATAAGTTGGTTATTATATTTTTCACTGTATCATTACGAATACGCTATATATACTCGTATATAGAAAATCAGAAAATGTTTTTCTTTAGAATTGCAGCAAGCAATGTAATGTATCGCAGCTGTGACATTCAAAGGGCGACGAAATTTCTTTGAGTAAAATTGAAAAAGTTTTACTATTAGTCCAAGGATTTATTTAGTTTTAATTAAATTATTTTATTTTTATTTGTAATAGTTTGCTTTTAAGCTATATCCCTCGAATATCAGGTAGGCAGAGGGAAACTGGTGTTAGACAAACCGTTCCCTATGCACCGTTCATTTATTTGAGACATGTTGAATGGAGGAATTCAATGTCGCACTTTGTTTCGTTATGTTATTACCAAATAATATTTTTTCCCAAGTGCATTTCGAACTCACAGCCTTCGCGCTTACAACGAGATCCTGTTCTCTTGCACCACGGTGGCCTATTACATCACATTAATAATATATCTATTACTTTCTTATAGGCGAAAAGCAGCATTAGAAGATGTCGCAGTTAAACCTCTGACGCCAAACCAGTTTCCAGTAGCACTTGATGAAGAGGTAAGTGAATTTATTAATTATTTATTTATGTAATATTAAAATGCATATAATTTTAGTAAAAGTTGACTTGTCTTTCTTTATACATTAAAAAAAACTAAATAATTAAATCTTATTTAACAATTATTGTGATCTGCGAGTTTTACTAAAAATAAGTATACCTACTTATAATACAAGTAATAAATTACCATACTATGAAATCGAAATAGTTATTTTATTTAAATGTAAATGCAAAATAAATGAAAGTATTCAACTCTACAAATAACTAAACATACATTGATGACGAATATACGATAGAGTGCGCGATACTAAGCATATTTTTCTATTTTCTAATATAGTACGCAATTGTACAAGTTAAGCAATGAAAATTAAATGAGACATGACTATTTGTGTAAAATTTCAAGCAGTAACCCGCATATAATAAGGTAGGCATAGAGAACCTAGTGTTAAGACACTCCGTTCCCTATTTTCTACCCAACTTTCGTGATGTCTACCAAAGTGAGGAAATAAAAATAAATATAATCACTTCCCGAGTGGGAATCGACCCTACAACCGTCACGTTTACAAGTAGACACAGCCCCACTGTGCCACGGCGGCATTTATATGTATATTATATTGTTTGAATATAATTTATTATTGTTTATTCGCTTAACACTGACCTTGCAGCCGTCTCTTTCACACTTCACGCTCTTGGTTTCCGTACGATTTTTCCTAAACTTAATTATACACACTAATTTCAACCTTACTTTTTATTTAAATAAAGTATAAAATTGATCAAATTTGTATTTTTCAGTGTTTATCTTAAACGTTTCACGACAAAAAGATACAAGTAACTTTAATAATTACTTTAAATTGTAGCTTATTTGTATTCATATGAGGTTGAATTTTCATTGATATTTTCATGGATATACCTTATTTACTTTAGATTAAATCTCGTCTGTTATCTTTTTAGCAGTGTCACACATATAAGTGCTAAAGTAGTAGCGTGGACGCGGCGCAAGAGCACGCATATTATAAATTCATCAAAATTATTAACAGTATTATAAATTAATTAACAAGTGCTATAAAAGTGTGAAAGTGTTATTTTAAAGTGTATTTTAAAAGTGGTTTTAAAAAATATAGATATAAATTTCATTTGATTTCAATATATGTGCTGATATTGTAAGATTTACTTTAGTTATACGAAAATATATTTTACCGCAGGTTAATTAAAACAATTATTATTTAATATTTTTTTAGATTATAATAATCTAACTCATGTAGTGCAGCGTTGTGGTCTAACTAAACGTACAAAACGGAATAATGCGTCATTTATTTACTTATTACAAAGTCTTAGAGATTTTTATTTCATGTGAAGACGATGGTAATATCGATTTATATAGTACGGTCAACGAGTCGTGGCCTCTCTGAAGTTAAATTTTCTAAACTTATGTGCATTGTTTACTCGGGACGAAAATATTCAAAAGTAAGAAAAGTCCTAAAATAAAATCTGCACAACCATATATCTGCACACTTCATGGCGGCCAAGACTTGTCAAACGTACATACTATAGTAATATGTGATCGTTTTGAGTAAAATCTTATATAGATTTCAGTTGAGTGAGAGTTGAGTTGAGTTCTGCCACTCAACACGTAATGCCTCCAGAATTCGGCAGAAAGTGGGGAACGGGGAGTCTTAACACTAGGTTGCCTCTGTCTTCCCTGCTGTTTGAGGGATGCGGCGTGAAGCTGATTTACTTATTTATCAAATACTTCATTATATTTTATTTTCAAGGTAAACAAACAATAAATTAAATGATTCAATATGAAACTTAAAAAGATATGCCCCAAAAATTCGCCGGAAAGTGAGAAACGGAGTGTCTTAATGAAAATTTTATGTCTTAGCACTAGGGTCCCAGGTTCCCTCTGCCTACTTGCTTTGTACGGAATTCAGCGTGAAGCAAAAAAAAGTAACATAATTTAACTAAGTTTTTACAGATTAAAACCAAACAAATATTGTGATTTTAATATAATATGAGGCCAGTACTATAGCGTCGGACTGTAAACGCGATTGTGTTCGATGAACACCGACTTGATACAATTTTTTTTTAAATTTTTACATTATAGCAAGTATTTAATATAAGAGTGAAGCTAACATTTCTCTTAACAACTGTTTAAAATATAACTCATAGTTAATAATTCTTAACTATAAAAAAATAATCGAAAATATTTATATAATTGGACTTCCAAGATTACAACTTTAAAGTATTTTGAAATCAAAATATATGAGGAAGTAATAATAATGTTCTTCCTTAAAATGACACGTAATAGTTTAAATCCGGTCAAATAATATTTGTGTCTACTTAGAATTTTATTTATATTTATTATTTTTGTTATAAATGTAATTTATACTCACTTTGGTATCGAAACAAAGCGCGGCGAATTCTGCCACTCAACACGCAATGCCACCAGAGTTCACCGAAAAGCGGGGAACGAGAGTGATTTAATTGGACCGGAGTGACTTAACTCTAGGTTCCCAAGTTGCCTATGCCTACTCTGCTACGTGCGGAATACAGCGTAAATCTGTTGTAATATATTGTTTGCCCACTTTTGGAACATTATGGCTCTTTATATTCATAAAGCTTATCAAAGCTTGCACTTAAGCTCTTAAGATTTTGAAGTTATAGTATAAAACTTTTGAAAAACCCTCCCAATAGAATTCGCGCATGAAGGGTTCCCTACAACTGTATATAAAAAAGGCGAAAAAAATCATGATCAGAGCTCCTTAAATATATATAGTTAGAATGTTGTCACGGAAATACATCACCTGTAAAAAATTCTACTGTTTAACTTTGATGGTTCATGACGGACAGCGAAGTCTAAGTAATAGGGTCCCGTTTTAACTTTTGGATACGGAACCCTAAAAACACGAGAAACCCTAAGAACAGGAGAAAATTAAAAAATAATAAATAATATGTATACCTTTTCTTATTATAGGAATAGGTATATATCGTGTCGTCAGCTAGTTACTATATCAACAATAATACATCTCTAATATTATATAATACATGTAAGGAAGTATATAGAGATCACGTACAACCACTCTATGAAACTCGAGTCGGGCAAACAATCTTTTATCTTCGGTCAGTTGCGAGTGCTCAAATATAAGAACATGTATAGGTACTTATATTGACACTACCGTATAATAAATTTGTAAATATCCATTATTATATATTTTTTTACCTTCACATCGTAACGCGCATAGAGCAGAGAAGGCTAAAGGATAGTGATAGTGGTAAGGCACTCCGTTCTCCATTTTCCAATTCGATCCGAACCAAACGTTGTGGCTTGTACTAGGTACTAGAGCGTGGAAATGAAAATAATTAATTCCCCTAAGTGGGATTCGAACCTCTAATCGTCGGAAGACCTGTCGATGCGCCGTCAATAGCGCGTTCACAGTCAAAGTGTGCCACTAAGGCCTCAATATTGTAGTTTTAGCATATTTTTCCTATAAAATATATAAATATGCATTTACAGGTTATTTTTAACATAACAACTTAACAGCTTTTCATGTACGCGGCCAATAGTAAATAGCTTTTAACTAGATAATATATCTGATGTAAAAGTAAGATTTACTTTTAGATTAACTCGCTGATAACGTGAAAATGACTAAAGCTAAAATAAATTAATATGGCCATTTACGTGTAAAAAAATTTTGTATTTGGTAGCTCTTACTGCTACTACAGAACGCTGCACTTAAATATAAGTAAATCTGAAATAAATATTTTCATAACTGCGTCACCATTTTCATCTACTTACTTATTTAAATAAAGTTCACTTTAGGCTTTGACTTATGATATACAAAGTGTTTTACCTAATACATGAAAGTGCTCTACAAACCATAAAAAAATGTGGTAGTGATACAAAAGTGCAATCAAAAATGATACAGTGATGACTGTGATGACCGAAGTGCGTAGACGCAGCCCGGACGATTACTGCAAACCTACCGCCTTCCTCAGAACAATATGGAGACGGACTTTGTCCTTCAAGAAGAAGAAGGTGAGAACTAAATCTCCAATTGTATACCTACTGTAATATAATATACTGAAATCTTTGGTTGAACGGGCTGATCTCAGGTACTGCTGATTTGAACTGAAAAAAATACTTTGTATGGCATTGTCCAATTATTGGGGAAGGCCATAAAAGTCTATACTCGTATTAAATTACATTAATTATTTTGCGTAAACATTTCATATTTCTTAGTCATCTGTTTTTCATTACCCTAAGTGAGAATCGAACCCACAATAGTCGCGTCGCGTACGTGCATGTATGTATAAGAAACTATAAAAAACACCTTAAAAGTGCTATACACATAGCATACAGAATCTAAGAGAACAAAGTTTTTATCATTAAGTCCACTTAAGCCGAGTAAAAGAGAAGTTACTTCTTAGTTTTGTTCGATATCAGCATGGATTACTTAGTGCAGGCTAATAGATTAATGAAATTTTATATCATACTATTATAACAATATATTTGTATTTTTTTGTATAGTTTTCTATCTCTATAATTGTAGATATTTAGAGATATGTTCAAATGAATATGTGTTTCAATCTACATTGTATTTCAATATACGAGAAATAGACTAACTCATACAGGTGATAGAGAAGGCAATTTCCAAACAATTTCACCCGCAATAATATGGCCTGAACTTAAACGGTTTCTAAGATATTCAATATTCAAAACAATATCTAAATACATATACGCCATGATACGCCTGAATTTATTTTTTGGGATATTAGACATTATTACACATTCTTGTAGTACGTAATTTCTTCATTAATTTGGAGGAAAATTACGTTATATCTTAAAAGTTTCTTCTTAGAATTATATTTATTTGGTGTCAATCGGAAGCTTTCCCTTTGCGTTGCAGGGAGACTGGCTTAACCATTAAGCAATTTAAATAATCTTTTTATTTAAATGAGATTTCGATAAAAAAAAAATTGTAAGTTTATAAATTGAAAGTCTGTTTAATATTTTAACTCTATTGAAACGTTGTTTTGTTAGGTATTATGCAAATGTAATCTGCGCATTGTTATCGCACGAAATTACAGCGAGTTTTTTTTTTCGTTTCCGCTTTTATCTGTATAAATTTTGAAACCAACTTTATCAAAAGTTATCCTGGCGCAAAGGTAAAACATTTGTAAACGCGTCGGTTTTAGGTTCCCGCTTGGAGAATAAAAAAAAATAATTCGTATTTCCCGCTCTTCGCGAGGCTTAGTCTGGAAAATTGGGCGGAAAATGGGGAGCAGAGTGCCCTATCATTAAGTTTTCTCTGTCTACCATACTGCAAATGTCGTACAGTGTGTAGTTAAAAATTAATAGGCTTTCTGAAAACCGGCCTTTCTGAATTGACTAATGGTAGGTAAATGGACTGTAAGTGCTAATTTAAAGAGCATGAATTTAAATATCAATTATTTAAACTTATGTAGGAATATTACATATATTTCTTATCAGTTGTCTGATAACAACAGCCAACACCAGTCTGTAAGTTGTCCAAACATATAAAACTTGGGGCTTTATAAAAATTCATTGCTTTTAATTCAAAAACACTTGTTAAAATATTAAAAATGAAGTATTAATGTGAATATTCTCGCATAATAGCAATACTTATTTACACGTGTCCTTATTTGCATCTGGGCAAACATAAGCACGCCTTGTCTTCTTTGTTTTAGTTAATTTTGCATTAACCTTGTTTTATAAATATGTATTTACATAATATGTAATTTTCTCTCTATAAACTTATATACAATTTAAGTGTGCCCTGAAGAATTTAATTTATTGTTCGGTGGAAAGTGGGGAACGGAATGTCTCAACACTTGGTTCCCTCTGCCTATCCTCCTGTGTGCGTGATACAGCGTGAAGCTGATTTTATTATTTTATTTACAGGAATTTTACGCTTGTAAGCTCTCTAATTTCTAATTAAACGATAATCAATATTGGTATCAAACTATTTCCCCTATTAGAAATTGAACCCACAATTATCTCTTATTGCAATTACATTATCACATCCATTGATTGCGCCGACGGTGCCATTACCGATAATAGTTTAATTATATCAAAAGGCAGACGTGACGTTCACTTAAGTGGTGCACCCACTTTTGTGTAAATGTCACGGAACACGTCCATTCATTTATTATATAGAAAATAATATAGGTAATAAATGAGAATATAGAAAAAAAACTTGTTTATTACTTTTACGTAACTAAACGTCACGTCTTATATTACCATAAAAGCCAACCAACTTATAATCAGTTTCCCCACTGTGCCACACTGGCCATAATTATAACTAAAATACATTTTAATATACACCGTCCACGTTATATGTAATTTAGCATAAGTTATCACCTAACGCGTAGCAGAGGTCAAATCTCTGTCAAACCGGTATAGTAAGTAATTTTAACGCTAATTGAAGAAAAAATATAATATTCATGTACTGTATAGTTTGAAGTTAGAATAGCCAGGGGTAGAAGCGTGCGACTGTAAACGCGGGTTCGATTTCCACTCGTGGAAATAAAATACTTAATATTTTCGTTTCCTCGCCCCGTTGCGAACTGTTTTCAATATTTCATAGATAAATTCGTGGCCTAAAGGAAAAATAATTTATATTATTTGTGTCATACTGAACTCTGGTTTAACGATAAGTATAGACTCAAGTCCCATCTTCAATATTAATGTTTTTATTACTAAACAAAGCACGTCGTTAAACTCCGCCCCACCCAGTAATAGTTGAAAATAAGTAAAAAAATTCAAAGTGACCTGTCGAGTAAACTGTGGAATGTCAAAATAAAAAAAGAAACATACATAAATCTTCTTTTATTAAAGTTAAGACAAACATTTCAACGACCATTAATCGTTTTTTCGCTCAATCGCTTTAATGTCACGAAATACCATTAATCTTTGCCCGTTATCTTTAATATCTTTTTAAATAAAATAAAAATAATATATAAAATAAAATAATAGTCTGTCGTTGCGCAGCGGCACAACGTGTGAGTGTAAACGCACGATTTGTGGGTTCGATTCCATTCTAGGGAAAAAATTATTTCATTTCCTCGTTCTAGTAACAAAACGCGCGGCGCTAAGTTCGGCAATACAATATCTCGATATTTTATTGGAAGGAGTGGAACGGTGTATCTTAGCACTAGGTCCTCTCTGCCTGCCCTTCTCTATGAAAAGCGATGAAATATATGTAAAAATACAAAATTAATAAACTCAAAGAGGCGCTTAGTCCGAATACGATTAAATTAAAAATTATTTCTAAATATTTTCCACATACTTAAAAAAGTTTAAAATATTAAATATGTAGAACCGTAGTCCATAAATACTTTATTTTAAAAATTATGTATTTCTGCGCTCCTTCGCTATGTAAACTATAAGTGTGCCAAATTTCACGCTCCCTCTTCTGTGTAATTTTGGTAAAATGGGGTGCAAAGTTTTCGTTTCACGTATTAACATATATAGGTACTGTAGATACCTTGAATAATGTACGTACTTTTAACTTTGTACTTACATACAGTATTATAAATTATTTGAGTATATTTTTATTATAATTATACAGAAAATACATTAAAATTTGAATGCAGGATTTTGAATCACATTAAGCAACAAATTAATTAATGATGGTAATTATATTTACTTTTTAAAAAAATATTTATCGGGTTTTTTTAAATGTTTTGGCTAATAATCTAAAAATGAAAAAACATCAACTAAAATAATAATCCGATTCCATGCTTTACGTAACTATCGTGCGTATTACGTTAAAGTATTTAACAATTAAAAAATGATCATATGAAAAATCGAACGTAGCGGAATTTAACTTAGAAATCGTCTGAGACGCGGATTCAAATCACGCTTCGTTTTTTTTTCTAAAAAAATATTTTTCTTTTCTTTTCGTGTGAATTGAATATAAAGAAAATTAAAAAAAACACTCCAATTAATAGAGCCCACGTCAATATGGCATACTTTTATATATTTAGAATAACACTTCCTGTCATTAACTTTCGCAGATCAGTTAACTAAAGTTAATGAGTAAGACTCTATATTTAGCGCAGTTGCTACTTTATATTTGATCTAATTAAAACTATCCCCGTTACTACTTGCAGGCGGACGACCGCTTCGCCGGCTACAAAGGTGTACGGGATATTACTGTGAAAAAGGTAAGGTTATCTTATTTTTTTATATGGATTTTTAGCAGTTTATAATGTAAATTATTATTAAGATTAAATTCAAAATCGGAAAATCCGTTTTTTGTTCACTTTCCGGCCAAAGTTGTAGATTTGTGAGTGTGTAGAAATTGTTTCATTTCGCCACATATATTTTTAAAAATATACGTGGCGTGGTAGTTGTATGCAACAGTACGTAGTGGAGTCAAATCCCACTTGCGTTTTTTTGTTATATATACTTATTTTATCTGATTTACTAAAATGTTATACTACTTATTTATTTATTAGAACCACTAGTGATGGGAACATTAGACAGAGACAAAAAATACAGAATAAACCTTAAAACTACATGCACCGTCGTTTAAAGTGGATACATCATGTCATATTATAAAAAATAATTATTATTACCAAATTATACACGTCTCACTAGACCATAGGCTCGGAGATAAATTAAACGTAGGTACAATATACGCTTAATAAAAGCAAATACACATTCAGTTTGTTAATATTTGAAACTAATAAGGAAAACGTTATCTTTTGCATTATTTTATAATAAACTAGCGGACGCGCGCAGCTTCGCTTGCTTATTTAGGGGTGAATTCTAGTCAACCATGAAACATGTGTTCAATGAAATATTTTGAAGAGGTTAAATTTCAAATTTTATAAAAATCGGTGGCGATTTAAAGTTTTTTCTATACAATCTTTCAACCCCTTATTTGCACCCTTAGGGGGTGAATTCTAGAATACCAAGGAACACATGTTCAATTAATTATTTTTAAGAGTCTAAATTTCAAATTTTATAAAAATCGGTGGCGATTTAAGAATTTTTCCATACAAACTTTCAATCCCTTGTTTACACCCTTAGGGGAAGAACTCTAGAAAACCATGAAACATGTGTTCAATTAAATACTTTTAAGAGTCTGAATTTCCAATTTTATAAAACTTGGTGCCGATTTAAAAAAAAAACTATACAAACTATCAACCCCTTATTTGCACCCTTAGGGGGAGAATTCTAGAAAACGATGAAACATGTATTCAATTAAATACTTTTAAAAATCTTTATTTAAAATTTTATAAGAATCGGTGCCGATTTAATTTTTTTTCCATACAAACTTTCAGGTCCTATTTCACCTCTTTAAGGATAAAATTTTTCAAAATCCCTTCTTAATGAATGTCCAGATTACGAAAGTCTAAATTTCACTTTTCTACCATCAGCGGTTACGGCTATTCGTGCGTCTTTATATATATAGATAAAGGAAAATCTATGTAGGAAAATTATAATAAAATAATACTTAAATTTCAAATTGAAAACGTAGATGCAATGAAACCGACCTCTTAGACTTTTTGTATTGGGAAGTAAGTGCCAATTAGTGAGCCTATCTTACTTTGCGAGCACTAAGAATACTATATATTATTATTATTATATGTAGTTAAGAGCATACGTACATATGGAGATATTATATGTATGTACATTATAAGATGACCTTTAAAATAACTATCCCGGAACTTTTGAAGCTGCGGAACAAAGAACGGAGTGTCCTAACACTAGGTGATTTCTGTCTGTCTTACTAAATTGTATTGTAGACTGTGTAAAACTATTACATTACTAATAAATGGCTAACTACGATGGCTTCGTTTTTATTGACTTATACTAATTTTAAAAGGCATAATAGTTATTTCTCTACTTCAATAAGGATTATTAAACATAATTATATAATATTTCATTGACAATATAATTTTCTCGTCGCAGGGGCCGTCTGGCTTAGGAATAATGATAATAGAGGGCAGACATACAGAAGCTGGTCGGGGTATCTTCGTGTCGGATCTCCAGGAAGGCAGCGCGGCAGAACAGGTAAAAATAATTTTAAAAAATATCGTAAAAGTAATTAAACTCGTAATTTAAAATAAATTATTTAAATATCATAGAAATAAAAAGACTTTCTTATTCTGAAATTAACAATTTCCACGAACATTTCATTGCCTCACTAGCTTTACAAGAACAAATTTAATTAAAATAATAAATTTAATTTAAAAATAACTATATTTAAAAAAGATAGAGATTAATTATTTTCCTGTGCATTGAAATCTGTGAGGGTTAAAAAAGTAAAAGGAAATGTTGTCCTAATAATTGAATTGAATTTCAGGCTGGTTTAAATATTGGAGACATGATCTTGGCGGTGAATAAAGACTCCCTACTTAGCTGCAGCTATGACGCCGTAAGTTGGATATATATTCATTTTAAAAAATCTTTGATATTTACCTTAGTTTGTATATTTTTTTAAATCTGATGTTTTGAAACTGACGTGGCATTCACCTCCAATAATTTCTTTATTACCTAGCGTCCTGAAATCTTATAAAATGAGATCACTATATCTTACCCTCTTGTGTGGTGGGTATGAGGCTTCGAAGTTTTGGTAATCAAAACATATTTATCCATATTCCATTTAATTTCTCCATACATAAAAACATGGTTTAAATGTAACAATATTTAATTTCTAGGCGGCAGCAAAGTTAAAGCAAACTGACGGCGTAGTAGTACTTACAGTATGTAGTCCCAACATGAAAGATCCTGATAAGAACGATGAATCTGCGTCTGGAGCGTCAGGTACAATATATAATATGAAAATCTAAATAAATATTAACAAAATTTTTAGTATACTTCTTTATAATAATTTAATTCTTGCTTTATAAAGCAAAATAAAAGCTTTTTTTTGTTAATAATAACTTCTATACGTTTTTTTATAGGAAACAAAACAGATCCGTCTCAACCTGCTACACCTAAGCCTGCTCCAAAACGTAAGTTTTACTTAACAATATTAACGTCAAGAACGAAGTGTGTGTTAACACTAGGTTGTCCACCTATAACGCTATGCGGGAAATAAAACTAAGAAATGTGAAGACCAAAAATCACCTTTTTTTATTATAACACTGACAAATCGATATTGTTTTAATATATTTTTTTATATATAATCTTATTATATATTGTTATTTCAGCGGAACCACCAGCGGACCCAGCAACGGCGCCTATCAAGTCAAATCAAGACACTGTCATAGAAATAGCTACTAATAACGAAGTGCTTGGAATATCACTGCTTGGCGGTAGCGATACTTTGATTAATGTAAGTATTAAATTAATTCAAAATAAACAAAAACATGTCTAGGCCATCATGGCGGGTTGACGTCCCCACTCGGATGCACTATTTCCTCGCTTTGATGTCAAGACTATGTGCGGCGATGTGACTAGTTGCGGGTTTATCTATAAATGGACTATACTAATCAAAATTAAAAAAAAATTGCGAAAGATTTCAGGTTTATAATATCAGTATAAACTTTACAGTTTTATTCTTATTATTTATTGTTCTTCTTTTTTCAGGGTCCAGCAGCTGTAATTCTCGAGATTTACAAAAATGGTGCGATCGCTAAGGACGGTAGATTAAAAGTCGGTGATCAAATAAGAGACTGCAATGGAGTCGCCATCAACAAAGACATGAGTCACGAGAGAATCTGCTTATCTATTAAATTGAAATTACCTAAGGTAAAATTTAAGTTATTTTGTTGTATCATCCAGCCTTGATGTTGGTAAATAGTTTTTATAGAGTTTTTGTATTTTCTTAGAAAATTATCTTAATGTTATTTCACAGAAAGAAAAGTTGATATAATATTCTATAGCTTAAAGGTCACAGCTCTTGGACGGTTAAAAAAAAGAGGCACAGGAACGTGTTCTTAAAATATTTGTCTTAATATATTATTTCCAGTGCTCAGGAGCATAAAGGTGTAACTGTAAACGCGACAGGTTGTGGGTTTGATTTCCTCTCGAGGAAATATATATTTTTAATATTTTCGTTTCCTCATTCTGGTAACTAGGCAAAACTTCCTTGAACTTAAGGTCCGCCACGAAACATGCAGTGTCTCCAAGATTTCAGCGAATAATGGGGGACGCAGTGTTTTAACACTAGGTTCCCAAGTTCCCTCTGCTTACCCTGCTACGTGCAGGATTCAGCGTGAAGCAATAAAAACCCTAATCTTTATTTACAAGTAATTATAAAGTATTATTTAAAGTATTCTTCCTAATGATCAACGTTTTAAATGTTTATTTTGATCAATTTCCAGATGAAAATGACAGTGTACAGACCGGATCCGATACAATACGACGAGGTTGAAGCTGAGCTTACTAAGAAGTCGGGGAGACCTCTCGGCCTCAATTGCCTTCCTCCTTTGGAAGGCACTGGGGCTTATTTAGGAGAATTGGTAAGACATTTTATGATTTTAAGTAAATATTGATAAATAAATTCCAGAATTAGCCATAGAGTGCTAAACGGAAGTAGACACTTCCGTTAATAGGAACGGATTGTCTTAAAAGTAGATTCTCGAAGTGCTCAGCCTACCCTGCTTTGTGCGTAAAACCAAAACATCGGCAACCAAACATGCCTTGTAGATGGTGTGATGCTTGAGGCACGGTGTGTTTAAACACGACGTTCCCTCTGCCCTACCCTACCCTACGTAGGTGATACGAGATTACAATCAGCCGCTGCGTCTATAGCAGGATAGATAGGAAGATTCTCCGTTAACATACTCCGTTCCCATTATGCTATTTTCGTTCCCCACTTTCCTCCGAGTTCTGGAGGCATTGTGTCTCGAATGGGGGAACTTACAGCGGGCTTTCGACTTGGTGCCAGAGCGAAAAAATGAAAATACGAACAAATAATCACTTCTTCCCCCGAGCGGAGAGAGCACCGACAACTGTCGCTTTATAGTTATACCTTTGGACCCTGCGCCGTGACGGTTTCGAACTATATTATTTCTGTTTTTACTTATTTTAAACTATATTTTAATCTGTTGCAGCTCCCAGGGTCACCAGCGGAAATAGATGGGAAATTACAAAAAGGAGATTTTATAGTATCCGTCGATGGCAAAGACGTATCGACCGCCGAGTTCTTAGCAATCGGCGCCATTTTGAAATTATGCAACAATAAAACTAATATCAAAGTGAAAAGATTCAAAATAGTTCCGAGATAATTATGAAAAATTGTTTTGTTTTGGTTTTGAAGTTGTTCTTTTTAGTACGCCGTTTTGAGGACGCTGCTAAATCTTTTATTTGTCCGGTGGAAGAAGTGGCCTAAGTTAAATTTAAAATGAAAAAAAATTGGTATAAATAAATAATATCTGTCTGAAATCTTTAGATTTTTTGTAACAAATATTCCTCCCTTTCCGCAGAAATGTCTGAGGCAGTGGCAAAATTCAACACCGAGCTTTGCCTCGCAACAAGAGCAAAGAAATTAAAATATTTATAAATATTATCTTTAGTGGGAATCGAACCTACATCCGTTAACGGTTGCGCGCTTGCGCCCCTGCATTTTTTCCCCTATAATAAAACATTTTTTATAGATATACAACTAAAGAGTCGATTTCACTTACAATGTCCATAATGTCCATAATTATGTACCGTACATAATACTTTAGTACATACATTACTTTTACTGATTAAATAAAATTAATTGTAGTTAAATTTTCCCTCTACTTTCATATAAACTTTTATTTAACAATGTTCGAATTATAAAAGTTTACTGGGGTTTTATACCTAAAAATAATCGAAAAAAATCTTAGGCCATTTTTTTGACTATGGACGGCCCTATAATATAATACTGTTGCACTATCATGATTCTTATTTGTGTTAATACAACAACTTACCTGAATGTAACGAATATGTTATTATTATATTATTCATAAAGAAATGAATGTTGTAAAACGTCACTGTCACGTCTATTTAATATTTTCTTAAAAATATTTAATATATAATTTTTCAATTAAAATTTTACCTTTGTATTTATATTTAAAATGGAATTATAATAAAAATACAATAATAGACTGTATTTCTTAAATTACAAAACTCCATATACTCATCAAGCAAAAAAGTGATAAAACCTTTTTTTTATATTTAATTTGTTTCATATTATAAAGAAAAAATTGATCTTCATAAAAAATATGACCTTTATATATTCCTTATATACACAGACAAACAAGTAAATGTTTTATTAATAGACGTGATGTATTTCAAATTCATATTGTATAATTATTGTTTATTTATTATTTTTAATTAATTAAATCATATTAAAATCTAGTATTGCTACTTTGAAAATCGTGAAGTGACTAGACAATAAGATTTTTGGATATGAATTTTCACTTTGAAACTAAAAATAAAGTTTGAAAAAATTTCTGCGATTAAAAAAGAATTAAAATTTTATATAGCTAAGGAGACATTTCAAAATTTAAGACGTCAATTATTTTGAAAATTAAGTTTTTGTGTAACAATATATGGAGAATAAAAAATAAGCATAATTATAGAAAACTAGTTTATTTATATGATTATTTGCATTCACTGAAACATTGTATTATTAAAGCAAAAATGAAACGTCTCCTTAAAAGTGATTATTACATAAAATCGATCTGCTAATATAATTTATAATATGTTAATAAATAAATACTTTTATGTATGCTTATTTACATTTATTAATTGGAAACGTAATTCATAATTTATAGCGTTATAAAAAATAATTTATTAAATAGATATAACAATTTCCAAATTATTCGATAAATTTTAGTCGAAATGAGTACCAAACTAGTTATAGACATTATTCCTAGTATGCTTAATGTAGTTTTACAGTATTGTTTTTGTTAGTACTTTAATAATTTTAATTTAATAGCTTAATTTAATATTAGGCCGGAATAACCCTAATAAATAGGAATTGTGGAAGTTATTTTCTTATTTTAGATTTACATGTTAATAACATTTAGTTGTCAGTTGGCAAGGAAGAGAGTCTAAATAAAAATAAAATAACATTTTAAAAATAAATATAACGGAACTAAAGAGTTTTAATTATCTAAATTATCTATCACTTTTATTAAAGGAACGGAATTATCTATAAATCCGTTGGTTGAATTAACTTTAACATACATATTATATATTATTACTTTAATAATTTATTCATTAGTAAAAAAATATTACTGTAAATATATATACCAAATAAAATATTTACTTTAAACATATTTGACTTTTGCAATTCCTTGCCAGTTGTAATAAAAAATAGTTTATTTTTATCCAATTCTAGTCCGCATATATCTGAGTAGTATTCATAACATAGTGAATAGTTCCAATACTGTGCCCTGTATTAGAAAGCTAGACTTAGCCTTTCTTTAAATCTAAGTATAAATATATATTATAAATATAAATGTAATAAAGCCTTTTAAACTTTAATAGCGTAATGTGTAATTTAAAATTCCATCTGTCAATTTAAATTTATTTTTTCCAATAAATTAGTTTATAATATTATATAGCCAATGTTAACAATATTTTTCAGAAAGAGCCAAAATAATCTAAATTTTTTAGTTATAAAAAGGTAATGTTAGTTAAACGTTAATTGTTCATTCGTGTGCAAAAATTTAATTTAAAATATTTCTTTAAATGTTTAATAACAAGTATGTACATATTATTTCAATTAAATTAAACAATTTTCTTTAAGACAGATGGTTAGTTTTCGTCTTTTATTTTTTAAATATAAAATATGTATAACTATGCGAATGTAAATAAATTTTCGCATATACGAAAATGAATTGCGTAGCATTATTCTAAATCATTGTAAATTGTAAAAAGTTTCTCTTCATTCGTAATTTAAATAATATCGTAGCTAAATTATACTATAAATATAAGATAACGTTTAATTTACAATATGTTATTGATAATTTTAAAAGGTTTTTTTATTTACAGATAATAAAATTTCGTTGCAATAGCAATATTTTATCGATAAATAAGAAAATTATTTGAATATTTTCATTATAAAGGTTTATAATTATAAAATAATTAAATGTAATTATGTCACTATACAAACATTCTATAAAAGAAAATTATCGTAAATGAAATATATAAAAAAAAAAACGATTTAAAATTGGCCTATGTATTGATTTACGCACAAACACGGTTTCTCTAATAAATAATTACATTTATTATACAATAATAACGTTTGCAATTTGGTAATAGAAGTTAGCACTGTATTTTTCATTTGCGATAAATTACCAATACAATTATAATGATTACCGCGGTAATATCTAGTAATAGTAATAAGTGAAGGCCAACAATTCTATCAGCCATTTTGAATATAGCCATTTAGTCAATTTTTATTAGTACATCTTTTGCTTTATAAGTAATTTAAAATATAAAAAAAAATAGAAATAGAATTTAAGCCTTGGGCTGAGTTGATAAGTTTTAATTGATTTTATCGTAAATTTAAATTATTTTTATTTACTTACAAAGCAAACGTTGTGCAAATCGCTTGCTGCTGTGTTTAGTTGTTTAAATATTTGAAATTTTAAGTAAATTAAAGTACAGTTTATAGTAAATAGCGATAGCATTTAATTTTTATTCTGTAACAAGTAACCAATGGTTCTATGTTTGTAATTGGTTTTGAATATACTGTTTAAATATACCAAAAAAATATAAAAAATAATGTATGGGATAGTGATTCTGTAATAAATTGTGCGCTTTTTTTATTCGTCTTTTATTATATTTTTCCTTATTATTACAATAATATGATATTAAAAAATACATTTTGAGTTATGATATTTAATTCAATAGGTGTCTATTTGTATTTAATTGTATTTATCAACTTATGTACTACAATAAATGAGTTGAAATGCTATAATTATAGCATACAGTAAATAAACTAAACGTGCCTATATATTTTAACTCCTTAATTGAAACACTTTAAAGAAAGACTTTAAAAGGTAGATGTTATATACAAATAATGAAGACAGATAAATAAAAATATAATTAAACAACCATTTATATATAATTCACATTTCTTTATTAATTTTATTTTTCAACAATTTAAATTAAGTACTATCAAACAGATCAATGTTCAATATTATCACAATAGACGCAAATACTTATGAAATAAACACTGGTTAAAGCACAGGTAACTTTAAATATATATTAATTTATCATTTACAGGTGGGTACTAAATATATATTTTACTTATAATTTTCATATAATTTCATACTCAATTTCGCAGAGAAGGCAAAGAGAACCTAAGTGTTATAAAAAGAGGGTAGTTAATAAATCAATAATGGAATAAGAGCGACAGATATCGTCAGTATGACAGGTGATTCCGACTGCGGCAGACACAATACTATTGGTGAAGGAATAAAATGGAAGACTGCAAATATGAGTTTTATTGTTTTATTATACTAGTGTCAAGACTTCACTTCTCGACTCAAATTAAAATCTCAAATTTAAACATATATAACAATCACAAAACATTTGTGTGTTAGTGTTTTAGTCAAAATACCTAACAGTCAATAAGTCAAATGTCATAGTCAATGTCATTTTTTTTTTCAGCTTCACGCTGTATTCCGCTCACAGCAGGCAGAGGCAACCTAATGGTAAGACACTCCGTTCAAATTCCGCTAAAATTTATTATTATTAATAATAATATTTTATATATTATATTAATATATTTTATTAACTTTAATTATGATTACCGTAATAGTAAATTATAGGAATATTTATTATATAACTTTTCTTAATGAAGTTAAACTTAAGTTTGTGACTAGATTTAGTTTTAATACCATTAATATTTTGAGCAAAAAATACTGTATTTTTTAAATATTACAATTAATGATCTTATTTGTTCTCTTATTGTTATTATATTAATAATATAATTATAAAGTTATAATATAATAGTAATATTATTAAAGTCAATTCATAAAGCGTCATGTCGGTTCTAGTTTCACTGTACAACCAATAAAATATGAATAAGTCACATATTGCCCATATAATATACACTATTTTTTCTAAAAAACTGTTAAAATCTTTAAATATATAATATAATTTAATAGCAGCTTAAATATATATTTTTAGCAGCTTTTGCAGCTTTAGTACATTTAAAATTTAAATATTCGATATTTAAATGTTTTGTCTAAATAAAGTCAATTTCTTTAGTCACTAGTCAATTTATATTAAAAAAGTCATCATCATGTTATAGTCTTTCCTCGGAACTTTTTCTAATAACCAAAGGCTTTAACCTACTTCTCAGTTTGACTAAGCGCTTACTAACTTTACCCGTCGAATTAGGATTTCTTAAGTCCGGCATAGACTTACTTTCAGCCAGTTCATGCTTAACTGCCCCATAGTACCGGGGCATACTAAAGTCATTTTGATTTTTTAGTAGCGCTTGTTGCTTTATACTTTGTAAACTAGTATCTCCTTTGTATTCATTTAAAGGACTATCAACGAAAAATTTGGGCAAATTATTACTTTTTATTATAGGAGTGTCCGGTAAAGAACTTAATTTTAGTTCGTAATCTGACGCGACGCCTACAGTTGATTTAGATTTGGTCAAAGGAGGTTTCTCTGTTAAATGTGCGGGAATATTCAAAAACGAAGCACTTCTGTGTGGCACTCGAGCTAACACTTTATTTATTTTTAGCGGATCAATATTTTTTAAACTATCCATTCTGTTTAAGTGAGGTCGCGATAATCTACTACTAGAATCTGTTCTATCTAATGCCCTTGAACTATTTGTTCGTAAAATACCTTTGACACTCTCAACTCTTGGTAAAGTAAGAGAAGACGGTAGAGTCACTATTGAAATAGGATCGTATTCGTATATTGGATGTTGTTTAGTTATTTTCTGATCATTTTTAATAGTAACAGTACTGGGTTTTATAACGTCTTGTTTTTTAACTGCAACATTCATTACTAAGCCTTCTTCGGTATCCTGACTTTGGGTGTCTTCTTCGTCTATTTTAAATATGTCGTATGTGAGTTCGTCTTTGAACATTATTTCGAAGTCTGTAACTGGTGAATCGACTTCGTCTTCAAAGTAAACTTTAGTTCTGTTTGGTTTGTCTGATAGATAATCTGGTTCTGATTTAGTTTCTAATTCGTCTAAAGAATTCATGCTGCCCTTCTTCAATTCGTGATCTTCTCTAAATATCAGGGATTTAGAAAAAACCTGAAAAGAGAAATAAAAATTACATCCTTTTAAGAAAACGTGTAAAAATTTTGTGTGAGTGGGGATAGGTTGGTTATCAGCCGAGTTTACAGCCACAGCGCCACCATACAGCCTCTTTTTAATTTTAAGAAGAATTTAAGACTTTAAAACCTAGTTTTTAATTCACATTTTTTTGCCAAAATATATACTTTTTTATTTAGCTTACCTCGTATAGCTTATCAGCGTGTAAAGGTAATTCATTTATCTCCCTCCCAACCACAGCGTTTTGGGGTAAATGGTTGTTGTTAATGGGTTGTTGGGTCACGACGCTGTCCAAGCTGGCCCCCATGTTGGCGTAGCCGTTGGCATATACTTTGTCATCTTCGAGACTGTAATAAAAAAATAAGTAGATTTAAAAAAGCAGAGTAGGCAGAGGGAACCTAATGTTAGCATACTCCGTTGTCCATGCACCACCAAATTTTCTGGTGGAACTAAACGCCGCGGTTTGTCTACCAGACAGCAAGGAAACGAAAATAAATTAAATATAATTATTTCCTCGAGTGGATATCGGAACCACAAACCATTTTCATGTTAACCTTTATTTGTGTGACAGTCGAATATACGACAACTGGCTTAAGTAAGGACAAGGTGTTAATTTCTCTTTATCGCGATAGCGTCTTTATCACAGAAACATACAATAAATATGTTAAACATTAATATAATTGCCTTATCTAATTAGACACACTAGGATTTACATAGTTATTCTATGTTTAGTATACTATTAATTCAAATTCAAAATTAAAAATATTCTTTATTCAAATAGGCAATTATTATAAGCACTTTTGAATCGTCGAATGAACATATGAACAAAAAGCTACCTAATGGATTTAATGACAGCTTTAGTAGGAAAAAGGTTATTATTTATGTACAAACGAGTACATACATACATCTAAGATCAAATTTCAAATATTCTTCTGTAAATCATATTTGTAGAAAATATTTTATATATAATATAATAGTAGTAGACAGTCGTAGGTAAAAGCTACTAGATAATACTAAGTATGTGGTAATATCAAGACGTCCTAGTGTTTAGCGTTCCAATATTGGCAATGATAACGCGATAACGCGTCAGATGTAATCTAATACATCTAACACTCGTGATAACATTATAGGTTTCTAAATTTTATGTAACTCTACTGTTTACCACTAAATAATAATTTATGATGGTTAATTAACTTGCGCCACTTTTATCTCTAAATTGTGATAGATATTTTTCAGTTTCACTATCAATATCCACTTTCCGCCCAAATTCATGATATTACGTAGTCCATTGCGGAATTCAACGCCGGACTATGTCTAGGAGGGCGGGGAAACTACTTCCGAACTAAATTCCGAAATTACTCCTCCGAACAACTATAAGAACATATTAAAAGAACAAATCGGGAAACGAATTCACAATTATCATTTTGACAAATGCTGCCCCAATACATCACAAAAGCCTTGGAGAGTGTAGGAGAGTATTAAGAGAAAATTTTCGAAATTCTTAAAATAACAACAAAAAAAGTGATTTTAAATTTTATAGGTCACGCAAACAAAGTTATGGGCGACAAGTGAAAATATAAAACAGTTTTTACATACTTGTAAGTAGCGATTTTTTTATCAAAGCAAAACCGTTCCTCGCAGCAAGACCAGTACATCGTCTCGAGGCAGCTGAAATAAATAATATATCAATTATTATGTGATAATAATATGAAATTAGCTTTACCACGTTCTTGAAAACAACCTATCTGAAATGGTTAAAATATTATAGAATATGGATATAACATAAGACAAATTATGAAAAAGATCAAGGCAAATTATGAAGAAGAAGGATTTTTTAACTTATAATATTTTTTTACCTTGACAAAATGTTAGAAACTAATACAATTTAATTTATAGAACATTTCATATATATTATTAAAAAAAATTCTTAAACAACTTATTACTTAACAAATAACACGACTCCCACTTTTAAAGTAGGTAGGTAGCAATAAAATTTCCGTTTTGCAAGTGTTTATCTCGACGTGTTCTTATCATGATTGACCACGGAAGATGAAGATTAAACAAAAGTGACGAAAATACTTCGAAAATTGTAAATATTTGTGTAAATTTCAGAAATTATAGTAACTAAAATAATGAGGCCGGCACTGGTTGGTTGAGGCTTCGATTCCCACTTCGGGGAACCAATTATTTTCATTTCTCATGTCTGGTAACAAGACAAAGCGCGACGTTGATCATCTCTCAAAACGCAATGTCTCGAGAATTATGCGGAAAGTGCAGATTTTTTGTGTAGCCTACCCTGTTGTTTGTAGGATTTAGCGTTAAGACACTCCGTTCGCTACTCTCTCTCAAATTTTTGAAGTATTGCGTGTTGAGTGGCGGAACTCAACGCCAGGCTTTTGTCTTGATGCCAGACCGAGAAAATTAAAATATTAATAAATAATTATTTATTCCCTAGAGGGGAATAAAACCCACAACCGTCGTGTGACACTGAACCACGCGGGCCTCAAATTTAAATTTTATATTTAAAAAAATTAAATCAGCTTCACACTGTAGCACACAGCAAGGTAGGCGGAGACCCTTCGATCCACAATTCCGCCGAATTTTTCGAGGCATTGTATGTTAAGTGGCGTAACTCAACGCCGGTAAATTTTATATTGACTTTGTTATTTTATCATCAGAGTATAAAAATAGCTTTAATGTCGGGATATTTTGTTTATGTGAGAGTTATCAATTTGGTGAAACCCAATCTTAGTATGATTAAACCGGAAAAACATCTTCAATGTTAATAAGAAAAAAAATCTCCATGCAGCCTCATGATTCACTAACACTGTATCACTTCGATTTCGACTCGAAAATTTGCAATTTTGATGTAACTTGGTAAGAACGTATGGCTTAGTGATCACAGGATGGACGTTAGGGTAGGGGTGACGCTTCGATTTCCACTATGTTAATTTTTTTAATCCTTTTTTGTAAAATTATTAACACAAACGCAAATCTACTGTCGAGGTCACCATGTGCATGCCCACTGTGTTTCAATTCAATTACCTAACGATATATTCTATAGTATTTGAAGTGAGTAAAAAATATACTTACTACTGACATGATTTGCAAATGTTCATCAACATTTTAATATCTTCACATTACGACTGGTGAAAACTCCTCCTCTTGCTATTCTTCAGTGTCTATCTGTAAATGATAAAGTTAATAATATTATTCTTATTCACAAGCGTGTGACTGTAAGCGCGACGGCAATGAGTGTGGGTTCGATTTCCACCCGATAGAATTAATTTTTATTTATTAATATTTTCACTTCTCCGCTGTGTGCTGTGATGAGGCGCGCCGTTGAGTTCCATGCGAAAAGTGGGGAACGGAGTGTCAAGATACAGCGTGAAGCTGAGGAAGTATCTATTCAAGTCTCGATTATTTATTGCAGACGCATTTTTTTAGCGTCTCAGCTTTCCGCATATAGCAGGGTATGGTGTTAAAACAATTCCGGCACAATTTTAGTGATTTTTACATGTTGAGAGGAAATGTAAGTAAATAGTGCACGCAATAGTCTTTCTATGAGTATATTTTTATTTCTTTATTTTGGTTCAAACTAAATATATATAAGTAGAACAAACATATGAGAACGTTCTGACAAGTGTATGCAATATATAATAAGCAGTATGTAAATTAATAGGAGAGTGTTTTTTTTTAGTTTCCCGCTGTATCTCGCTTATAACAGGGTAGGCAGAGCGTACGTAGTGTTACGACACTCTGTTCTTATTATTTGACTTAGTACCAAATTACTTTATTTTGAGCTGCGACATCCCAACACTGCACCTTGTCATAATGAAATGTATGAATGATTCATTTATTAATCACTAAGGAACTGAGTAGCAGCATTCTTTGGCAGAAGTACTGATATAGGTACTTATTGACGCACCTATGTAAGCTTAAAAGCTTCCTTATTTATTTTATGTTCATAAATAACAAAGAAAGTTAAAATAATTTTGCGTATAAACATTACAGAATTAAAATTATAGCTTACAGTTTTCTGGCTCTGGGAACCTATTCTATTCCCATTAAAACACGCCCGTTCCCCACTTTCTGCCGAATTCTGGTGGTATTACGTGCTGAGTGGAGAAACTCAGCGCCACGCTTTGCCTCCAGAGCGAAGGAAATGAAAATATTATATATTTCGTTTTCTTCTCTGGAGATCGAACCCACGTTACAGCCACACGACAATGGCCTCAAGAAGAGCAGTTGAAGGGTCATAAAACAATAATAATTTTATATCTCGGTAATACCTTCACAAAGGATAGATAACGTAATGTGTGTAAATGATTTATTGTGATTAATTAGTAAACAACCCGTTGATTGTATGACAAGTATATTATTATTATCTAATCTTAAAGTAAAAGGTCACAAATATGGTTATTTTCTATATTTCAAATTTCTTTTGCTTTAGCTAAAACCAGTGTCATATTACGTTCTTTTCAACATCATTAAATTAAATTATAAAATTATTTTCTTACTACATCTTTCTTGAGTATATGTATAATAAACATTTGTAGGTACAATTTCAATCTAGGGGAAAATATTTAACTATTTTTTCTAACTATCTTTACTAATATAACTTTTTAATTGAATTATTTTTCCTTTTAACTTTTTCTTCGATATAACATTTTATTAGCAGAAGCGTAAACGTGACACGTTATAGATTCGATTGTCTCTCAAGGCGAAAGAATATTTAAAGTTTTCATTTTTAACAAATTTGCAATTTCATACAAGTAGACTAATTGGTTGACAAAGTTATACAAGGTTCAAGAGCAGCTTGAAATGGTTCGTGAAAAGTACATATTTCCCGTTTCCAATCTTCGCTGGACTCTAGCGCGTGTCTTGAAATATTAAATGTAAAAATAATTAACAATACTAAGATGCCCTTTATATTGTCAAGAAACTGGGTCGATTTTGAGGTCGCATTTACATACAATGAGCAGTTGTGATTCAGTTTTCTGATTATCTTATTTGTACTTTGACGGGTAGAGGTAAATGTTATATGTAATTCATCTCAAGTCCATAAATAAAGTATTAGAATTGTATACAACTTTAATATTATAAGAAACATTACATAGTTTTTACTCATTATTTTGTTTTTATTTTATTTTTGTTATACTAAAAATAACTCTTTATTTTTACTTATAATGTTAGTATTCTTTTTAATATTTTTGTATAGGTGTAGATAAAACCTTAATCATTTTTTTTGCATCCAATTAATATTTAATTAATTTAACGCTTAAACAAAGCTTCACGCTGTATCCCGCACACAGCAGCGTAGGTAGAGGGGAACTAGAGTTAATACACTCCCTTTCCCACTTAAAAGCTTAAATGCAATAAATAATCACGGAAACAGAACTAAGTATTACTAGCTACTAATCTGAACTAAAACCAAAATAATATTCTAATAATTATATAGCTTTCACATTTTTCACGGTCACCTTACTAAAGTAAGTTATTATAAAAGTATCATCATTAAAGAAAGCCTTCAGTCATATGGCCACATGATTAGCACTACATCCGCTTCCACTAATGTGACATTTTAAATGACTAATAAATTAAAATATGTGAATTATTAGTGACTAGTTTGTATTGTCATTTTATTTTCAGTGTCAGAGGAGAACGGAGTGTCCTGACACTACTTTCTCCCAACCTATTAATTATTATAATTAATATTGCCCCGAAATAATATCGAGTCTACAACCATTACGTGTTAAGTCAAACATTTTCCCGCTGCTGTACCGTATTATTTATATTAGTCAACATAGTTTCCGATAATTTAAAATAATAAAATTATATTTCAATGAAACATAACAGTAAAACACAGATGCAATGAACAATAGAACAAATGACAACTTGTAAACAATCGTAGAGGCGGTACTAGTAAATTGCTATTTACGAGATAAGTCATTTACTGTAAAGAAATCATGGTGTTATTTAAGTATATTAAAAACGTTGTATTTTTTAATACAAGTGTGACGGTTTTATATGAGATTATTTGAATGTCATGCAGGACAGCTTATTTAATAATTAAACTATAGCATTTGCAGGTTGTGTAAAATGTTGATTAAAAGTAAAAAAAAAATAACAATCTCAAAATTAACATAGTTATCGTTGAATACGTTCGGAGGAACGAGGAATCATCGCAAAAATTTAGCCTTGAAGTAACCGCATGACTTAGAAATATTTATAGAACTTGATATGTCGTTTTTTCTATAATTCTTTTATGTTTTTCTATTATACTCATATGGCCCCCGGATGAGGTCGACGTGTCAAAATAGCGACGATTGTAGCTACGGTCTCCAGTCCGAAATATGACTATATTTGTTATACATCTTCTCGTTCTGGTAGACAAAAAGCGGCGTTGAGTTACTCAACGAGTAACTCAAGTTGAGTTACTGAGGCGGCCACTCAACACATTATGTTTTTAAGATTGGGCGAAAAGTGGAGAGCAGAAGTGTCCTAATGCGAACGGAGTGTCTTATCACTAGGTTCCCAGGTTGTCTCTGCCCGCCTAGCTATGTGCGGGATACAGGGTGTAAGCTAAAAAAAATGCAAAATGAACAATAACTAAATATAATCAATCCTCCGAGTGGAAATCGAACGCCCACCATTGTGCTCACAATCAAATATACTTGTAAATTATTACTTGTTTTACAAAAAGCACTATAGTTAATTTAAGTACCTACCGGGTATTTTCATGGCATCAAGAGGATGACCAGCCTTGACATTCAACTTAAAAATTTTGATAACTATAATTTTGTTTTAAACGACTGAACTTAATTGTAATGGACATGATGACTTTTAAGGAAAATGTTCAAATTTATACTTATCATTAAATGTAAATTAATTATAGGGTAATAATTCTCGGCGCCGTTGGGAAGTAAAGCGAAGTATATACATAAATATAACCGCAACAGTTTTTGGTTCGATCAATATTTTTATTCTATAGTGAAAATAATTATCATAATAGATATTCTATACTTATTAAGATGTTTACGAACATTTCGGAATTTTTCATTTTTTAATAATCAGAAATCGAAGAAAAATGTATTATTATTTTTTTATTCTACTTAATATATCGTCCTATCCTATATCTTATAAAACAAAGTCGCTTTTTGCGTCAGTCTGGCCTTTCTAACTCTTCTTCTAAACCACCCAACGGATTTTGATGCGGTTTTCACCATTAGATCAAGTATTTCTCAGGGAAGGTTTATATATAGTTTATTATTTGTACATTCTTATTTAAATGAACATAAATTAGATAAATGTGTATAAAGTCTTAACCGTTGAGACACTTTCGCGCATGCGCTGCTTTAATGGTAAGTACTACATGAAAACAATATACTAGAGTATTGTTCCTCTCAATAAGATCTACAAAAAAGTCAGCGACAGCATATTCGAATCTTTTAAGAATAACGTATAGTGATCAAATTTCTGTCTAAAAATAGTAATTTCAGTATATTTTTTATTTTGAGAGATATTTTTCCATAATCCTTATCCTTTAAAATACTTTATTAATTTTCTACGTTAAACGAAGATAAAATTTGCTTACACTATTTCAAAATTGCAAATAGTTTTAGAGAAAAACGCATTTAATTGTTGACACATCACGCCGTTCAATCTTTTACTGTTTTTCATTTTAATAAGTACTTTAGAAGTACTTACAATATCAAAAAATCCTTGCTGCGAAACGGCTCGCTACTCGCCGTGCGTCTCGCAACGTTTTGCTTAAACAAGCGCCGCCCCCGCCTGCCTCTATAGCAAAGAAGATACGTTTGCACTTTGCACGTTTTGGATAATTGGAGTTGGTTTCATATTTTTGATATTAATTATTAGTAGGTAGGCTTTTGTTTCTAATTCCTTCCATTTAAAAATAGTCATTTAGATATCTAAAAATAGTCATTTAAATATATTTTAATACGTGTTTGAAAAGATTAGTAGCACAGATTTAAAATTACAGATTAAAAAATCGTATTATTGATGTGTAACGGTTCGCCGCCCACCACGCATCCTCCCGTGCCCCGCGACATTTCGCTTTTAAAAAAGGATCCGCCGCACCCACCTGGCGTCTTTCCCCTGGGCATGGAAGGAGGGCCTGCTCATTATGCTGCTAAGGGATACCAATCTATAATCCTCCTCAGCACGGTCGAGAAGTTTTTCCTCTCAATTCTCCGGTCGCACATCCACCCACGAAGCGAGCAGCTTGGTGAGCGGGTATGCCACTCTAAGTAAACCACGCAACAGTGATCAATCGAGAGAGAGTGTGAATGTGTAATAGCAGTCTTCCTTGACGTAGCACGCGCATTCGACCGCGTCTGGCACCCGGGCTTACTTCATAAAGTGGTCAGAGCCGGCACACCCTAGCACGTGGCGCATGTCGCTCTGCTTTGTAGGGGACAGAACATTTTGCGTGAGAGTTGACAGTGCGAGGTCTAGCAGCGACCGGATCGCTGCCGTTACCTCTACACGCTATGCACTGATGACATCACAATGTCCTAGCGATTCCTCAACGAGGAATCCTGCAGGTAATACAGAACCTCACCCTCCAGCGAGCGACGCAGGCACCATACTACGTGAACACCACGCGCCTATCACCGCAACCTAAAAATAGGAACCCTAGAGGTACACATTAGTCGTCTCGCGTCCAACGTTGCGCCTCCTATTCCGTTGCGCCGGTGTATCGGGTCACCTGCACCTAAGGAGCAGCACTCCGCAAACCCGGCCGCCCGAGGTCAGACGTCTTCTTCCGAGGGACTTTCTATCCTCCTCCAAATTCGACTCATGAGCAGTCACCTTGGTCGTTTAATCTACGCCTCCCTCAGGAAACCGAGGGTCCAATTCCAATCCCCTCCCGCATCCCCTTCTATGTATCTGCTCTAAAGCAGATTTTTGCCTGAGACCACGGTCAGAGAACCAACGCCCTGATGTCGTTGGGAGCTACTACGGAGATTGCCGAGAGAATGCTTCAATTCTGCGCGAGGCAAAGTAAATTTAGAAGTGATTGCACGTATTTTGGAGTTATCCAATAATTATAATGTATTTCCACGCGACATAGTTGGTTATATCTTTAGTTTAAGTATTTTTGGGTAAGAGAATAGTAGATAGTCTGTTCTTTATAATTTCTTTCGTTTAAGTATTCTGTTGCTTGTGTTATTTAAAACAATTGGAAAATACTTGTTGGAACTACGAAAATTCGGGTTGCATTAGGATTTAATTAATTTTCACATTATCTTAAGTGCTTTGCATACATTATATGAATAATTCAGTATTTAAAGCGGGCGAAGCCGCGAGCGGGTCGCTAGTACAATT
This sequence comes from Heliconius nattereri, assembly GCA_013403645.1. NCBI lineage: Eukaryota > Metazoa > Arthropoda > Insecta > Lepidoptera > Nymphalidae > Heliconius > Heliconius nattereri. The sequence continues at coordinate 10,155,341 of JAAIXI010000229.1, read as the reverse complement.
ATAAGCTGAAGTTTGTTTGGTTAAGCACCTAATCTCTGAAACTACTGATTCAATTTGATTTATTTTGTGTTGGAAAATCCGTTTATAGTAGGAGGCCATATTACACCACTTTAATTGATCTCATATAACCCACTACACCAGCCATCAGAGTTACTCCAATACTTAGAAGAGTTGTGTTGACACATGACACATCATAATATGTGACACAAGTGTCATACATCTCTTAGTTGTTTTAAGTTAATAAGCTACCTAATTCTTATATCTTTTAAGCTCAATAATAACTCATTACACTGTGGCTGTGCAATACAATTACTATTATAATTTTTAAACCTAATTTTAGATACACTTTCACCTACAGAATTGTTAATTTAGAGTGGATTATAAAGCTAATACCATGTAATTACTTTTGGAATTGCTCATTGGTAATTTAATGAATTGAATCTGTCCTATTTCTATGTTATTATTTTGTTTTAGCCTTTTCCGTATAGCAGGGTAGGCAGGGACCTCCCCCCTCCCAGGAACCTCCCTTCCTCGTCTTTCCGTTGGAATACCCTGGTGATCCTGCTATGCGGGTATAATAGTTTTGTTTGTTTATATTTACGCTGGTTCACTAAACATAGCAGGTTAGGCATAGCATAGGGAAACCTACTGTTAAGACACTCCGTTCCCATTGAGATACTTCTTCCCCACGATCCGCCGAATTCTGAAAATATCGCGTGTTGAGTTGCGGGACTCAACGCCACAGTAGTAACGTGAAGCTGTTTGTATTATTTCAATTATGTAAAGAAAAACATACTATAAGGTAGCTACCTAATTTAAAGGAAGTCAATAAATTATGTACAATAAAAATATCGTTTGATAAAATCTAAATTACCTATAAATGTTTAAAAGAGGCAAAATAATTGATAGACAGATATTATGTTTGTTATCTTACTGATAAATTCGATTAGTCAATATTTGATAGATTGGCTTATATATTTTGTTTTCGCTATTTCTGATGCAATATATGATTTATTTATTTTGTACATTTTTTTAAATATTTGATTATTATTTTTTATGTAACGGATTATAAATGAATAAATTTATATAAAAAATAAATTAAATAATATATATCAAGTACCTATGAATGGTAAATAATTATAATAACGGACATAAAACGCATTTAAATCAAAATCATTCATAAATTACTTTCATTTTATCACAACCCACTTTCTTTCGCACGTCATTAAAAGTAATATAAAATAATTATAAAAAAAAGCACAATTACATTAAAAGAAATAAGAAATACCTTTCCAATAAGAAATTTGGAGTAGAAATTTAGTCACTTCTCACTTGAACACTTCATTTAATTTTACATATATTTCAAATGTAAAAACATTGCATTTAAAACACTTTTTTCATTTATTATTATAACTATAAAATACGTATATTTATATCAAGTGTATCGCACGACGGTCGTAGTGAAACTGTTGTTGACGTGACTTGGGTGCTGTTGTCGGTGATTCATTCAGGAATCGGTGTGATCAGGTGTGGCTTAAAGTATAGGATAATAGCGAGTTTTTGGAAATAAACAGTTCTTGTAAGAGTAGTGTAATGGTTTTTTTATTATTATTTATTGATGTTTATTTAGACATATTATAATTAGATTACGTATGCTAGGAGATATATAGTTTACCAGGATTTTTAATATTTTAAATGCTTGCTCGCGTCAACGGCATTTTGCGGCGTAGTCAAAGTTCTCTTCGTTTTCTAAAGTATTTTTAGTATTCTAAATACAGCGGGAAAAAAATATCTACTGTTAAAACACTTTGTTTGGCGTCCTATTATTGAAATATTCCGTGTATAGTCTTGGAACTTAATGCCGCACTTTAGCTTGTTGTCTTATTACCTTATTACCTCAACATTAAAATGCTCACCTCTTATAGCTTATAGCTAAAAATATTTGAAACTAGTTATGACGTATTGAGAGTACGGTAAGGTTTTTATATGACGTAGAAATCGTTTTATTTCCTTTTACAATGAAGGGTAAAAATGTACGAATACAAATTAAATCAATTAATTAATTTAATTGCTATATTTGTGATTTGTAAGGAAAAAGTTGTGTAACAACTTGTCCCAAAAATAGGCATTGCGTGGGGAGTAGTGTCTGTACACTACGTAATATGTGGAATACACTGTAAAGATTAAGAAAGTTGTGAAATCTACGTCATTTCTTAAGGTTAGGCTATTTCTATTCTAAAAACCAAATCAAATTTCGTTCGGCAATTCAGATATTACCTATAAAACAGTATTTCAATGTAGCTTAATATAAAACTACAGTTCTATTATTATACCTTCATGTGATATTAATTCAAATCAGATGCTACCCCGTTTTAGACACTTTAATAGCACTCTAATACAAGTGATTATACACTTTATTAGAAAAGATTACGGACTATAATTGTTTGTAGGACAATATGGATCATTTGTCGACGTGATACCCGTCAATCAATTTAACACATCAAATGTTGCGGCACAAATATTGCTATGACAACAGGCTAGTTTCAAACTAATTCTAATTTTTTTCTTACATTCGCTAATTTTTTTGTCCATTTTTTTCGGAAGTGCTTAATACACTAGGATCTCCGGTTCCTTCTGGCTAATATAAATAATTCATTCCCCCGAGAAGGAATCGAAGCTACAACCCTCGCGTTTGAGCCACGACGGCCAAATTTTCTATTAATTTTATTTTTGTAATAGCTTACATTTATAACACGTATAAAGCCACCCTTAGGTGCATCGTTGCGAATAAACCCTCAAGGGCGTTGTACCAATCGGATATTGTAACCGAGTAACGGCCTTTGACACGCTTGAATTTTGAAGGAAACTTGTGAAATTCTTAAGGTATTATAAATAGTTTAAAGTGGCGTTAAGTTCCGCCACCCATCACGCAATAATTATAATTTATATAAATTATAAGAGATAAGGCGTTGGGTCCCGCCACTAAGTAAAACAATGTCTCGAAAAGTGGAGAACGAAGTGTCTTAAGTCTTAAAACTAGATAATCTTAGTCTGTCCTGTTTAATATTTTCCAACTATTGTGAGACTTAACTTGAGGAATAAGGAGAAATGTTGCTATTTTCCTCATCTACCGACTAAGGCGAAATATTTTGAAAAACTTTAATACAAAATTCTGAGAATTTCATTCGTAAGTCGCTATCAAAATCACTTTGTCAATTTATTTTGAGATACAAACATTGTATTTGGTTATTCACACGATGAATTGCTCCACTTCGCATTTGAAGTCACTAATTGGCTTATTTATTTCACTTTGTATTCATTTAGTTTGCAAAATTAATATTCTTTATTTGTTACCCACATAATAAATAATGTTATAGTTTTTCCTAATGCGACGGTTATGCATTTGATTCCCCATAAAGCCATAAGGGGATCTGCCACGCGCGGTGTTTGGAATGTCTTAAATATTGAGAGAAAGGTAGTGAACAGAGTGTCTTAGCACTATGCTTGCTCTGACTACTTGTAAACTAAAAAACTAAACTTTAAATGTATTTATATCAATTATTATTTTACGACTAGAGAAAGACTTCTAATAATTTCCTTAAAAAAAATAGAAAATTTTTGAATAACCTATGTAATTCCAATTATAATACACCAGGCGTAACTGACCATGCCCTGAATCAGGTATATCGATTACACACGCAATTAATTTCTCCTTTTATATACATTGTACTTAGAACCTTGCCATATCAACCTGTCGATGTGTTTGAACTACATAATTGTTTTTTTAACTTGTTAGTAAATATATGTATAAAAAGAATGTGAAAATTAAATTAAATTTTGTTTTCATCTTCACATTATACTTCCATGTAGCAGGATAGGCTGAGGGAGCCTAGTGATAAGACACTCCGCTGCCCACTTTCCGCTGAATTCTGCCTGTGTTTTAAACAAGTGAAAATATTAAATATTTCAATTCCTCAAGTGGGCATCGAAAGCACAGCCTGTCGCAGACTTGTGCCCACGACTGGCATCTTTACTAAGAAAACCGAATATAAATTCTAATTACATTATTTTATACTTTATGTATTTTACTAAGCTTAATAGAAGTATGTAATAAATTATTAAAGACCTAGTTAATAGTGCTCATATAAGACCTAATGTGTAAATACTTGTTTAGAAGTCAGTTTATATCAAGTTATTTGCTTTGATCGTAATTATTATTTATATTATGAAATATATGCATAAATTATAAAGTCTATAGATACAAATAGTTGAATATTATTAATAATATATTTTTATGGACATATTATTTTAATGGTAACATTAATAACACCAGGTTCCCTTTGCTTTACTTTCTCATATGACCAGAGCAAGCAGAGCAAAATAGTTCATTCCCCCAAGTAGGAAATGAAAACACAATCTTCGCATTTATAATCCGACGCTGAGATTCTGCGCCAATAATAAAAAAAAATCAATGCTAAACTAAGGCGTGGTAAGTTCCTCTTACATAACAGATCTGTCCGCTTTTTTCTTATAAGACTCCCGAGAAGGTCAATCAATGTCGACAAACAATACAAATAGTTTTTTAGGCTCTCGACATTGACGGGCTATTAGACCTATAAAGTCATATGATTTCCATTCAATTGGACGATTATTATTAATTGTAAAATAATTTGTTGATGTTACAATGATAAAGGCAGCAGTAGATACATCTACTGCTGATATCATCATCACCATAGGTAGTTTTACAAAACTACCTATGGTGATGATGATGATGATTACATTGAATCCTAAGTAATGTAATGATTTACTTATGTACCTACTGCTGTCAATCTTGTAACAGACGTGACAGACGTGTCGTGCCTGGGACTTACGCCACAAGTGAACGCTAAAAGTCATACTATCCATAATATACATTAATATCTATCTATATCTATACTCTGTCCTAATATTAGAAAGCTAGTCATTTTTTTGCCTCATTACTAGAGCGAGGAAAACGACCGAACCCACGACCATTGCGTTTACAGTCGCTAAGTAGTGCCCCTGCGACGTGCTGGCAACATTACTTAAATTATTATTTTTATTAGTGCTAAGATATAACGTAATTTACTCTGAAGATGCAGAGATTCATGTAACATCTAAAGGATAAATAATTTCATTGTTTTATTTTTATGAACGATGAACATGAACCTAACAATGTTTGTAATACTACAATTTAAGCTTAAGTAAACTAGGCAAATAATCTATATACTACTTTTAAGGTCATCGAGGCAGTTGTCTGAATGGAAAAATATAAGAAAATACGTAATCAAAAAGACGTGCTTTTACCGTACGTTAAAAAGTATAAATCCATAAGTATAAGTATAAGTTCTATAATATGAGTTCCACTATTCGGCTCCAGAATAGCTACACCAAGAGTGGTTCTCATAAACCTAAAGTGGTTTAGTAATAATCTTATAGATTTACAAAAATTAAATCCTAAGAAACCTTTATCGTGAAGTAGTATGTAGCCTTCATCATGGACTACCTAACACAAACCAGATGTTCCTGAGATCCGCGCGTACAACCAAACAAACTCTTCGATTACGCGATATTAATGTAAATGTATAATACGGTACAGTAAACTTATGAAGGTCACTGTCAATGTCTACAGAACAATAGATTGTTTTGCATTGGTGAGATGAAACGATATTTCCAACACGATTCTGGTACTCATAACTATACCTAATGATATAAATTCAATTCTATACATTTTCAAAGAAAATAAGAGAATTATTGTAAGAAACGTTGCTTCGACACAGTTGGTATTTCATATTGTACTAAATGACAGTAGGTAAAAATTTCACTTAACCTACGTAATATTCCCTATATTGTGGAGACGGCGTACTGCGGCGTTAAGTTCCGCCATCCGACTCCCTCCAGCTAGGTAAAATGTTCATTTTTTGTTTACTTTTTTTAGTTTATCACAAAAATTTGGTTAAAGATTGAATAACATTACTTCACCCATACATTAACTGTTAAGTATTTAAAAGTAATTCAATTAACTTATCAATAAAGCTATTAAAAATATCTTCGTAATATATAAACGTCAAGTGAAAGCTAATGACACTCTTCCGTACACTATGTGCTCTAGATATTGGCACCACGCGATCGTGAGTAGAGTAGCAATGTGCGTTGGAAAATACATGTATGGTAATATTTTATTTTTAAGTATATTTTAAGGCCGTCGTCTAAAACGGCATATAGCATGAAGCGGTTATTTTTCCCTCTTTCTTGCTACTTTTTACTCAAAACTACAATCAATTAGGAAAAAATATTTTAAAATGTTTCAGCTTCATGCTGTCTCCCGCATATAGATGAAAAACACAAAATACTGCGTACACTCTTTTTTTAAAAACCTACATATTTTCAAAATAAAAAATATCCACAAAGACTGAAATATTTGGTGACACTACTGGTAAAATTATATAATGTGGGCTAGAATATTCTACTGATGTTAAAGGATAGTAGGTAAATTACACAGTTCTTTCTATTTTCATATCCTATAATTATGTATATAGCAGGGGAGACAAAAGGGGCCTAGTCTTCTGATTCCTACATTCTTTTCTTCCTCAATTTTCAACATTGGCAACGCCGTGCGAGAACCATCGACGAGTGCACTACGATGGTCTCAATATCAAATATATATTTATATGGCATAAGTCTTTTTGGCTATTCTATAATATTTTCTTTTCCATTCCATTTTCTTTTGGTTTGGTCTTCGGTAACGAGACAAAGCGACGCGTTGCGTTCCACCACTCAACACGCAACGTCTTTAGAATTCGGCGGAGTGGGGAAAGGCATCTCAAGATCGATCTCAGATTTGAGAGCGATTTATAAATAAGATTCTAAGTTCCCTCTGCCCAATGCTTTGCTAAAAAATATTATTTTTTAAAAGACAAGGGCATTTAAAGTGTCATTTAATTTAAAAAGTTACACATTAAGTGTAACATGAGTGCTAAGAACGTGGACTTGCATATAGCATTATCATCTACGTATATGATGATATCGCGTGATTATCGTGCAGTGTTGCATGACCGATTAATAAGTGAAACTCATGACTACGGTGAAGGTCAAGAGTTCAGCTCCCGCTCAGGGTAAATATATTTAGCATAAATGCTTATAAGATCGTGACAATATAAAGCATTTAGCGCTTTTAGAGGTGGTTAAAGAATGTAAAATATTGTAGAAGGTAATACAATATGGCCAAAAATACTATTTTTAGCTTTAGTTGTATCCTGCACATGATAGGCAGTTGGAAATTTGAGACTTTGCGTGTTGAGTGTAAGAACTCAACACTGAGCTTTGTCTTGTTATCATAGTTTCAACATTCTTGAAGACATAATTAACTTTCAGTTTCGTTATTGTTATTCTATTACATATAGATACTCGGGTCTAATAAGCAATTTCTAATAAATAGAGCGTTCATATCAAATTTTAATAGAAAAAAATTGATTGTAGTAATTATATTTTTACTATATTGAGGCCATTGTTCAGCGGCAAAGCGACTGACTTGACCGTTTTGACTGTAAACGGCGGGTGTCGGTTCCCACTAGGGGAATAAATTATTTAAATTTTCTTGATCTGGTAACATCAAAAAGCGCGGCGTTAAGTTTCAAAAATAAATTGTAAGACATTCCGCTTCGTCCTTTTCGCCATATTTTAAAAGAGTGTTAATAATATGTCGAAAAGGAGGAAGCGAAATGTCATACTAGTATTTACTGTCTTGCTAAATGCGTGATATAACGTGAAGTTATTATTTAAAGGATTTTTTTTCAAAATTTATACTATGTAGCAAATAGATATTTGTCTATTTGCTAGTTTTTGGACATTGTGCACTTTATAAAAAAAACGTGAATGTCATCAAACCATATCGAATCCACAAAAAAAATATTTTGTCATAAATTTCCCCACTACGCCACAATGGCGCTACAGTGGGTAAAAAAAGTATTTGCACACCTATTTTTTTTAAAGTTACACCTACAAAAATACACAATGATTTCAGTTAATTATTGTATTTAATAGCTTTATCTATATATATTTTGAATCGATTATTAAAAATTCTAAAAAAAGAAATGGTAAAAACACCTTTTTTTAAAGTCAAGTAAGTATTTGCACACAAACCATTCCCTTGATACAATGTTATTCCCGCGACATTTTGTCACTTTAGGTGAAATTTGAACTTCGTTTGTATACATGTGAACATAGGGAAACGTATCCTAATATCGAGACCTTTGTTTAGTGTTCAGAAAAAATCTTGAAGCCGAAAGCCGAAAGAATTTGAATTGCCGTTATCGACGCGTGAAAAACTTATTTTACTCCATAATGAACATTGGGGTCGTCGCCAAATCGAGTTAAATTTAAAGTTAAATTACTCGACTGTATGGTATATTATAAAAAAACGGGTAGTGGTTGAAAATAAGGAAAGATCCGTTCCTCCAAAGAAGCTGAGTACGAGAGATAGGCGGCAAAGTGTAAAATCGGTAGAAAATAAACCATTTACAATTGCTTAAATTCTTTCATAACTAAGGCCAATATAGCAAAAATACTAACTTTCGCGAAATAATACGTAAATGGGCATTTACAATTTTGGAATAATAAATTTTTTTTTCTGACGAAAACAAATTTTATCTTTTTGGATCGGATAGGCAAAGGTTTGTGTGGCGCAAGCCAAATACTTAACTGCAGGCGAAACATGTGCATGGCAGCAAATGAGTTCCGAAACTTGGCTTTTGCCGAAGAAATAATGAAAACAGTAGATAACGTCAAAGTGTTTAGCGATATTTTATTTTGCAGCGCATCAAAAATAGGCGTAAGTGAGACATACTACTTTCAATAGGACAATGATGCTAAGCATACAGCTATGAAAAGATAAGGAATGGGTGATGTCCGAAGAATGCTGAAAACTCCGCCACAAACGCCAGAGATCAACCCAATTGAAAATTTATGGCATCTGCTAGATTAAAATGTGCGGAAAATATTTTTTTTAAATAAAAATTATTTGAAGCGTGCTTTGGTGGAGAGAAGGGCTCAAATCTCGATTTAAACAACGTCCAAATTATTGAAATCAATGCCAAGGAGATAGCAAGTCATCATTGACATTGACAAGTGTCTTTTCTTTCATTTATTATTGAATTTTTAACAAAATAAAACGTACAAGCTGCTTGGTGTGCAAATACTTATTTCACTTTAAAATATGTATTTATACAGTGTCTTTTTGTTTTCATTTATATTTTCTAAGAACATTTATTAACTGATTTGATATAAATATAGATTAAGCTATTAAATACAATAATTAACTGAAAGCATTCTGTTTTTTGTAGGTGTAATTTCAAAAAAAATTGGTGTGCAAATAGTTTTTTTACCCACGGTATAATAATTAATTTTTAATATATCTTATTACACTTGATGAACCAACGTTGTTAATAAAATAAATACCGATAATTCAAGAATAATTACTTTTGAACAATCACATTGTAGGTATAAGGAAAATAATTTCTAACAACAACTTGTAATTTTGAACTAAAAACATTGAATTATTTTTATAATGAAATATGAAATACAAGTTTTTCTATTGCTTGAAGGATAAAGGTTCTTTAATTTATAATTGACCTTAAAGTGATTATATATTTTATACTAGCATTTAACTGCGGCTGTGCCTGTGTGGCCAAAAAATACAAAGAAATGAAAAGATACAATAATAAATGAAAAGAAATTCAAAATTGGAAATAAAATCGAATTTGTAATCGAAATTGTAAGTTGCCTAATACTGCCTAAAACATGGACAATCCAATAAAATAATTTATCAATTCGAAAAAGTAGTTCCCGAGGTTAGGGCATTCAACAAAAAACATTTTTAGTTATTTTAGTAATAGAGTGAATTATAACGAATACATAATAAAGAAGTATATAGATACCTACTTTAAAGTTTCAACGTCTTTTTCATGATTTTGAAATGTTGTAATCCGGAGTTCATATGATTCGATATATTCCAAAATTATTATTTAGGTATACGCAAATAAAGTCACGGGCTACGAGTCGACTAGTATAATATAAACATCAAACTCACCTTTACTAATTGTCCAAAACTTTGTATTCCATAATAACATTGAAATATATTCAATAATTTATTTTACTGAATCAATAAAATGCATAAAAATACTTCTTTTGAAGACCTTGTTTTTTAACATAACCTTAATTTTATTCGCGCCAATTTAAATTATTATATGTACGTGCATTCCGTACGTTCGTGCCATTTAGACTGACGTGACAGTGGATGTAAGATATACTGCCGCAAAATAAATGTTTTTTTTTGTGGAATACTTACTTTGTAAAATACTGTTGTTTTCCTTTTTATTTATAAATATAATTCTTGTGGTTTTTAAAATTTTAATTTTGTGCTAGTACTTATTTTTTATTGCTAAATTGATTGTAAAAAAGGTCAGACTAACAAAGTTTTTTTTAGCTTCAATCGTTGTATCATAAAAAACTCTAAATTTATTTTTTAAATAAATAGATATCGAACAGCTTCGTGATCAAACCTCATTAATCTGATTTAGTAAAGTATAAAAAAATTAACAATATTTTTGTAATTCTCTTTGTTTTTGAGTTTCACGCTGTATCCCGCACAAAGCAGTATAGGCAGAGTGAAATCGTACGCTGAACGATGTACTTGTCAACAACGGCCCAGGGGGGGGAGGGTCATTAAGCGACTTGATTTAGCTTTATTCGAGTATAATTCATTATAAGTTCAGGTGATTGGGAATTTAGAGTTTAAAAAAGTCAGGTCTACAGAAAGAATAAATAATTTTTATTTGTAATATATATCTTGTTATTTCTTTTCACAAAAAATATATTATACAGATAACAATTACTTACTCATCGAAGACTGTCTTGTTCAAATAATGTGTGCATTGTCTTAAGAGCATGACAAAAATTATTAATTATTTTGTTTGTGGTTTTAAATGGTGATTTTTTAAAAATAGAAATGTAATAAATATGAAGCAATAATTTTTGTGTCAGAAATGTTAGTTTGCTTAGTACGATGAGATGACGTTATACACTAATAATACCATAATCAGTAACTAGAAAAAAACCACAAATATTTATATATTCAATTAACATTCATTTTTACTTCTGTCTATGGAACGGGTATATATTGTAAAAATAAGATTTTTTTATTAAAAGCAGTATATAAAGTCAGGGCGTAGAGGTACAAACGTGCGACTGTAAACGCAACAGGTTGTGGGCTCGATTTCTACTTGAGGAAATGAAATATTTTATATTCTCTCTACTTGAGCAGCCGCGCCTCGTAGGTAACGAGTTGAGTTCCGCCACTAAACACGCAATGCCTCCAGAATTTGGCGGAAAGTATGGAACGAAAGTGTCTTGATGGGAGCGTATCTTAGCACTAGGTTCCCAAATTCCCTGTGCCTTGCTACGTGCGAAATACAGCGTGAAGCAACAAAAAAAAGAATAACTTAGAGAAATAATTGTTGTGCTCTGTAATTGCACTCGTTACCGTCTCAGGAAGCATGTTTTCAAGGTGTAACTGAAAATCAGCGATGCATGAGATTCTAGCCTCAGGCATAATTAACTGAGTTAGACCTTTTGCCATTGTTTTAATTTCAAAATAAATGTATTATACTGTTCTGTTCTTTTATGGCTATAACAAGTAATAATATCTGATATGGTTAGACGATGTAGGTTTTCGACCTCATTTTCCGCCGAATTCCAGAGGCATTCCGTGTTGAGTGACGGAACTCAAAGCCGCGCTTTGCCCCGACACCAGAGCGAAGAAATGGAAATATAGATATAGGTGGATATCCATCTTCCATCAAAGGCACAGTTTGTGTCCCTGCGCCACGAATGGCCTGATTATTGTAATAACACTACAAAAATAATAAATATATTTAATAAATAGCATTCTCTCTTGCCGAATCGTGGAATGGTGGAACTCTTTGCAATTTAATAATTGTCAAAATTTTTATACGATTCCTAAAAAGTATTTGTTATTTTCTAAATGTGGTAACACTAAAAATTATAAACATAGTTAATAGCTAAAAATTTAAATGTTAAAATATTTTAATAAAATTTTCTTTACTTCATTAGTAACGTATCGAGCAAACTATGAACGTATGCCACTTTTACACTTTGGTTTAATGCAATAAACGGAGCGCGACAAATCAGAAGACAATTCGCGAACAACCTTCACGGTGTTTACAATGTAATTTAGAAGAGAATGGCATCTTAATAGATCCCATAGTTCCATATATTTGCGATTTATGTCCATATTATATCATTATATTAGTTATCATTATTTTCAATTAGCACGTATTTGATTTTTTTGTCACTCAGTATGGAGAGTTTAGACTTCAATGTTTTTATGAGCGGTTCCCGAAATGAAGAAGAAGTTGATGTGTTGTTCAAAAGGTTCAACATGTTAAGGCCACATTCAATGCCATATTTTGTCTACCGACCTGAAACACTTTATGCAATACCTTTAAATATCAAGAACTACGAGTAAATAATTCAAAGTCAAAGTCAAATAGAGTCGAAGTCAAAGTCATTTTATTTAAGTTATTTTTATAATATAAAACTACACATGAAGTATAGATGAAAAACACGCACACGTATAGATGAAAAACATTTCACAATTTCTTTAATATTCGATACATTAAGTACTTATTTCAATAAATATCTCGATCAAAGATGACGCAAAAGCTTAAACTAATATATTTTATTTACCCGCCATATATATCTTTCAGGTGTCACCGTTTTGATCCAGTTTATTTTTGGATTTAGTTTATTTATCGTGATCAAATTTCATCACGTTTATTCTTACAGCAAATGTTTGCATAAAATATTTACTTTCCTTATTGTTTTTGTACTATTCTGTTACTAATAGAGATTTATTGTAGGCATGACTTTTGCTTTTTTGGGAATAGGACTTTCTGGTCAGTATAGTATATATTAATATACTATTTGAACAATGAACAATTTTTTTCTGCGTCAATGACGTAATTCCATTTAAAAAAACATATACGGAAAGGTTGTTTGTAATAATAAATATTTCAAAACGTTATTTTTGTATCAAATAAGCGAAATATGAGGCTATATAACTATAATAAGATAGCAATATCAGTTTTAATTTTAATAAAAAAATCTTAACATAATATTTACATGTTTGGCGACGCTATTACTCAGATTATCTATCTTAATATCCATCCCCTTTTCTAGTATTTGTTTATGCCTTACATAGTACCTACATGTGTAATGATTTTATATTTAATTTTCATATTTGCAATAATATTATAAAAATATAGTCAACCTATATTCTTCTGAATGTATTCTTTTTGAAAATAAGGTTATAGAAGTAGCCCCAGTGGACTCTACTAAAATGACGCTTCATGTGGACGAAAAATTCCATATACACATTCTGTTCAACACGCAATGTATCGAAAATAGGACGATGTATGGGAAACAGAGTGTCGTAATACTAGATTCCCTCTGCCTATGTATGTATGTGAATTGCAGTGTGAAGCTAAATGGACGTATAAATATATATGTATTAAATCATGTATAGAATTCATGATATCAAGAAAAAGAAAGAAATCTGGAAAAATATGGAGTAAAAAAAATTATTTAACGTTTATTATTTGACTTTCAAATATATTTATCATAGTTCAGGAAACAAAGGCTTTTGTATTTAAGCTGATTGTCGCTTTACTTTAAATGTAGAGATGCTGCATTATTATACAAAATATTAATATTTTAGTGACATATTATTTTAAATAAATCTATTGTATATCATTTATATATTTAGTAATTATATATAATTATTAAAATGTAATTAGATGGTATCTATATTATTTATTTTTATAAAGATGAATGTTACACGTAACCCTTTTTTTTAAAAAAAAACTTTATTTTTTATATTCAAAAGACTTTAAATCAAAAAAGAACTTAAACATCTGTCGCCGCTTAGCCTACAACCATTACATTTTTATTTGATAAAGTTAAATCTGTCAGAATATTTGTTCACTGGATGAATGGTTATGAGTATCATAACATTTTAATGCTTGTACTATTAGATAAAAGACTTTGTTTGCGTTTAATTTTTACATTTTATTTACTTTTAAGACATTTTTATTTTACTTTTATTATGTCAATATTTGTTAAAACTAACAGTTTTGAGATTCAGACTGAATTGGAAATGCCCATCAGTTTACGACAACATTTCAGAGTCTTTGATGCATGTAGCCTATAAAAAAGTAAAGGTAGTTTGAAGTTATTTTAGGCCAGTCATGATGCAAGGATAACAAGCGTAAGGCTGAAATAAAAATATATAATACTAGTGGGCCCGGACGCGGCTACGCCCGCTTGAACTATACGATGATTTATTAAATATATTTATGAAATTATTTTCGGTTTTCAATAGAATTTGTAAGAAAATATAAGACTAAATAATTATAATAAGTTAAAAAAGAATAATAAGTGGAGATTTATTATTAGATAAAATATCAGAGTAACTGAAATGAACAAACAAAAGAAGTAAAAGTAACTAATGGAAATTCTTAATATTAGAAAAAGTACCTAAAGTTTGCCGTGCGCGCGTACTAAACATTTTTTTGTGTTAAATAATTCATAATGTTTGCGAACAATATTAAGTAAAATCCCAAATGATTAAAATTACGATATTTTAAGTGCATAACATCGGTATAGATAACCGAACTGAGATAAATTAATAAGTAGTAGTAGTAATAAGCAGCAAATAATTAAATAAAAATTAACAGTAATTCGAAAATATATAAAAATTTACAAAACCATCAAAGTCATCTGCCCGTTCGCGTCGGTCATACTATACCTACCACTCGTAGGCTAGGTCATTCCGAATCACTGACATCTCCTTAATTATTTATTAAATTGTTATACAGTAAACCATCTTACGTATAATTTCCATCTAGATGAAATGCTAAAAGTGACTATTATATTTATTTTCATAAGGATGAATATCAAATTATAGAAATCATCTATTTTTTGTTAATGTATACAAATCTATATGTATAGTATATATCAACGCGGATTTTTTTAAACAATATTTAAGGGACAATATTTTTGGAGAATATTGTTTGTGTCTCATAAGGTTGAGTCGGCGCGCGCCATGTATGCGTTAAGCAAACTTATTTTGGGTGACGTTTTCTAACCACAAACTTTGCAAATCGTTGCTTAGCAACGGCGGTTCTTATAAACATGGAGGAATAAATTGCATGTCAAATTAATAAGTATTTTAACATATTGGTATATATCGAAAATATTACAAATATGAGAAAAAAAGTATCCTATGTTCATCCCGAGACCCTCAAGTATCTCTATATGAGTATTTTATTACAATTAAATAAGCGGTTTGCCCCTGATTGCGTAAAAGACAGACAGACAGACAGACAGAGTTACTTTCGAATTTATAATATAGGTATGGAGGTATGTATATATAAAATTAACTAAAATTATAGTCTTATTATTCTTATAGTCTGATTTTGTCATTATGTCATATGACAGAATAATATGTGCTACATTATGTCTAAATATATAAAATTGGCCCTTCACTTCTATAACAACCTATTTTCTATCGACAATTTAATTGATAGATATTATCTAATATAATAATAACTTGTCAAATAATATATTTTAACTGACAATTGCAGACGGTTTTCGTTTTAAGTAACGATTTAAAATCTAAGATTACTAATTAAGCTGCGCCTTGACAGCGTAACGTTAACAACCACGGTGTAACTTTGAAAAATTCCTTCAAAATTTGTTTTTCTGATCATATATTTAAAATCTTTTATGTATAGGTAAGTAATAACAGTGTTATATACCCTTTGTATAAATAAACATTAGAAAATGCAATACAAATATAGTTTATTGTGTCTATTTATCTAAAAATGACATGTTTACTCTTGTTGCCCCATAACAGAACCTGTAGCCCACTTTTTGAAAAGCTTTGGTGTATATTCCCAAAAAAAAATTTATATAAATAAGAAAACTACAACATTTCCCCAAATCGGAATCGAACCGTATACAATGTCACGCTGTCCCACTGGCTCAAGACAGACACTATATTTATTGTACTTTCATAAAGCATTCAACTCATAAGATATAAAGGCAGTGGTTTATTATAGTAGATACCTGCACCTGAATCAAAGTCGCATGTCACTTTCAGTTATCTTGACATAACGAGGGTAGGGTGACCATATCATATGTAGTTTTATAAGTAGATATATTTAAAATAGTGGAAATCATAAATTTATTTAGCATTAAGGTAATATTTTGGAAACGTGAAAATATTATGCCTTTAAATTTAAAATCATTGAGATCGTGCGATTATAATCACTATGGTTGTGGGATCGATTGGCACTGGATAAAGGGATTGAAATATTTAATGTTTTCATTTTCTCGCTCTGATAACGTGGTAAAGCGTGGTAAGGCCTCCAGAATGAGAAGGATGTGAGGAACGGTAGTGTTTTAACACTAGGTAATTTACTAGGTACTTTAACCCAGGCTTTCTTCGCCTACTCCGCTCAGTGCGGGATAAAGCGTGAATTTATAAAAAAAAACATTATTTTCAAGTATCCGAAACATATGCACAACTTACTAGAAAATCACTACATATAAATCGCATGAAGGTTGCAATATGTATCTGTAATGAGGACATACGTGTAACCAGCTCGTTTCTTACTTTTATGACATAATTCTATTTTAAATAATATTTTTTTTTGGGCCTTCACGCTTCTTCTCGTAAAGCAGGATAACCTCATTTCAAGACACCCCGTTGCGTACTTTCCGTGAAATTTTTCAGGCATTGCGTATTGAATAACGCGCTCAACACCTTCTGGCTCTACTCTCTAGTTATAGAAAATACCGGACAAGCGCAAGTCATGCTCGCCTACCGAGGGTTCCGTACAAAAATTGAGTTCTCGAGCTTTTTTATTGAAGTTCAAGTTTAGCTTAGCCGAAACCCTTTCATCTGATACCTCACAATAACTAGCTGTTTATTACATTGATAGGTGCCCCCAATAACAAATTTTGTCATTATTATCTTCCATGTACAGAAAGCAATTAGTTGCAATTTATTATATATTTACAGATACGATTTTTTTATAATCAACTTGATGAAACATATGTACAACAACATAAATGGTAATAAAAAGACGGGCATTGGATTTTACATCGCATTAAAATACACACGTTGGCATTAATTGTATTTTTGTAAAAATATGGAACCCGAAACGGGTGCTCTAGTTTCTTGACAGTGACGGCTTATGCAAACAAAATATATAATAATGTCTATATTGTTTAAATATAAAAAATAAATAACTAATTACTTAAATAAGAATGTAAAAATAGACTTAATAGACTTTATATAAGTATAATAAAATTGAAATACACCGCAAGAAGGAAGTGGTTACCTTCAACAGAAATCCGATATCAATACCATTGATCCATTACATATAATATATGCTATTTATAAACATGTGAGGTTTACAAGTTTTTTCACGCATTACCTAAATAGACCTTGTGTGTTTAATATAGTTATTTACTTGTAATTTCTTCAATATATAGTGTTCTAGAATCGAAAGCAGTCGAAACCTGCCTTCTTTTTAACAGATGATGCGATGACCATGTAACATATCCTAGTAATACATGACAATCAGCTTCACGCTGTATCCCACAGACACAAAGGGAACCTAGTGCTAAGACACTTCACTTTCACGCCAAAACCACTGAACGAATTTAGATGAAACTTTACAGTAAAATAGGTTATATATTAGAGAAATGTATATAAAGATTTTGGGTATCTTGGTTCTAATACAACATTAAGTTTAAGCGGGCGAGGCCCAAGTCGCTTGTAATCGAGAACTGAGACCATCTACAGACATGAATCACGACATTATAAAAAAATGTCATATCTGTATAAGGATAAGCAATTACTAGCGTATCGGCATAAATACCACAAAGTTGTAATTTACATAAAATGTATGCAATTAGGTACGCTATTTAAATGAGTTGTATAATTAAATAAGGCGTTAAGCGATAAAATTATTATGTATTTCTTTTATACTTATAGCCCTCTTTTAGATTTCAAAATGGTTTACGAAAGTAAAATTTTACATATTTATTAAAAATCAAGAGAAAGCTTCACCTTCTTCTTCATATAGCTGGGTAGACACTCCGTTCCATACACACCATCCAATTTCCCAGACATTTAATGTTAAAGAGTGGACCTCAATGCACCGCTTTGTCTGGTTACCAGAGAAATGAAATGAAAATTATTCATTTCCAACTCCAACCCAAAACCGTCTCGTTTACCGTTGGAAACTGTGATTCTGTGCCTCAACGGCATCATCCCTGAATAGTAGTTCTAGGGCTAAACAGTGCTTATAATATTTAAAAATGTGTAAAATATTTTTTTTTATATATTGATTAAATCTAACAAAGTAAGTCGTCACGGCGTAGCGGAACGCCACAACGTTTGACTGTAAACGCAACGGTTTTATGTTCGAGTCCCATCTGGAGGAATAAATTATTTACATTAATTAAACTTCAATTTAGTGACAATCTCTTTATGCGGGATAAAACGTGAAGCTATAAATAATCGATAAATAAATTACCGAAAAACTCTATAGCAAGTACATTTTTTATTCCTCTCAATTCGAGTATAAAGTATAAAAGGTCAAATTAATTACAGTGTATGCTACAAAAAATATAATTGTCAATAAAGTTATATGAAAACCAATAATTTGTAACGGAAGGAAGTGATTATATGTCCATATGTGTTTATTTTTGCAATATAAAGTTATTTCCGGTATACAAAACGTTTTTGTAAAAATGTAAAATTAAATAGATACATAATTCTAATGATGAGTTTCTTAATATTTTAACTGATTTTGACGAACACAAAAAAGAGTAACGTGTTTATCAGTCTGTGTATATATTTAGTCCATACACATTTGTATTTCAATATGAGTTAGGTACATGAGCATTAAATTTCTGGCTAAACTTCTTTCTTATTTAAATGACATGTCATTCTTATCTTCATCCAAGAAATAATATCTTGTTATTAATTTCATTTTGTTGTATATTATGTTCATTTCAAATTACCTAAGCTATTTATATACTCACATAAATGTATTATTATATTAATACTAATATTATTTCATAAGAACCATTATTAAAAAAATAAATAAATATAACTTTCTACATGAGGGGCGCTAACATCCTCTCCTAGAGAAATCGGAAATATTGAATATTTTAATTTCTTCGCTTTGGTATCTTGGTAAAGCGCGGCGTTGAGCTCCGCCCCTGAACACTGAACGACAATTCGTCCAGAATACGGTGGGAAGTCTTAATCCTAGGATCCCTCTGCCTACCTTGCTAGACGCGAGAGAGTTGACAAGTTTCTATATAAATTTCATCAATGAATGATAATGCAATAGTACATCCGTACTAAAGTACACTGCGAATTCTTATCAACTTTAGATAAACCGTTGCAATCATAGTACCATTGTAAAAATTATATCAAAATTTTAAAAGTAACATTTTTTGTCACTGTGTCCGCATGTAGCAGGGTAGGCAGAGGAAGCCTAATGTCAAGACACTCCGATCCCCACTTTCCGCCGAATTCTGGAGGCCAGGGTTTTTTAACAATTAATTTAAGTAAACGATTTTAAAATAAATAAAATAATTTGTCATTCTAGCTTCACGTTGTATTCCGCACTCAGCAATGTAGGCATATTGATTCTGTTCCCCATTTTCGCTGAATACTGGAGGCATTGCGTGTGGTGTGTGTAGTAGTGTGTCTGTAGTAATCTGTCAGTGGTGTCTGTAGTGGCAGAATTGAACGCCTCGACACCAGAGCCAAGAAATGGAAATAAAAATTTAAAAACGCCTACGTCCATCGTTAAATGTTATTGTTTTTCTTAAACCATCATTCCTCATCTCGCATCCTTTGACTCGTGTCTAGAAGGACGACAAAGAAAGAGGCAAGACAAAGACGAAGCGATACAAATGCACAGTTCACACTCTCGTACTCGTGTTGCTTCATGAAGCTTCGTGGAGAGTGTGGACCGGGTTTAATAGACACCAAAAAGTTATCATATCAACGAATGAGAAAATATAAGAAGCTTACTATAATTTGGGGGCGGGGCTGAAGTCACATGGTTGACGTAAACTGTCCGATCTGGAGTATATGTTTGTCTTTGCTGTCTACATCTATTGTTTTTTCCTGTTTAGTAAAGAAATGATTGATAAGTTTCAAAAGTATGTCATAATTATATTTATATATTATATTTCCTATCTTTAGCGATTATTTTATAACGTCATTGTAGTGATGGATTAAGATGGGTTATTTTTTATTTGTCGTGTTTTTAAGACGCTTTTATTAGGTTGAGCTGTAACTAGCTGATACGACTTTTCAAATATTGCTAATTTTTGTTTGCCAGTCTCGGTGCAGGGACACAAGCACAAGGAGGAAATATTGAATATTTCCATCTCTTCACTCTGGTGTCGAAGCAAAGCGTGGTATTAAGTACCGCACCTCAATACGCGTTGCCTCCAAAATTCTGCAGTAAGTGGAAAGCCGAATGTCTTCCTACCCGGCTACAGCGTGAAGTTGAAAATGTTTTAAATATAACATAATTATTATATTATATACTCATGTGATTATGGGGCCTTAAAATTGAAATTAAGGATTATTTTTTCGACACTATAAAAGGTATCAAAATTAAACCGGTACTTCCAGTTGATCTAGAATTATGAAATTTGGTAGCTAGCATTTACAGATAGCACTAGTTCAAGAAAACATCTGAAAACTATACTTTTTTGGTTAAATGCTAAAAGATAACCTTAAAAGAGGAAAAATTTGGTATTAAAGCCGCTAGTTCAATTGAGGTAACAGATGAAAGGGCTTTGGCTAAGCTAACCTTGGACTTCAGAAAAAGCTCGTGACCTCCAATTTTTGTAGAGAACCCTCGGTGGGTGAGACCAACTCACGCTTGTCAGGTGTATATAATTCATAAGTATATAAAAATAATTTGTTTGGCATTTTCTATTACAATGAAATTACGTAAATTTCTGTTATATTATGTAGTTACTAGCTTTTAAAAAGAGTATTTGGACGTCTTTCTATAAAATAAAATATATGGCACATTTATCTAATTCAATAGACTAATATCTAATACTACTAATTAGTAATTGAGTAGAATATTAAAAAATATAAAAATACCTGTGGGCCAAAGCATCTTCAAAACCGTCACGAGCACAACTGTCAATAGAACACACGCACAAGACAAGCTCATGTACCAAATAAAATTGATGAAAGTGCTTGAATTTTTCAACTGATTTACTTCATTTATTATAACTTTGTTTGAGGATTCCATTTTTTATTTTATAAAAAAATATGTTTTCATTCAGATGATTTTGATATATGTCGCTGTTTGTCAAATATTACATATACCTATTTGACTGGATATTAGAAAGTAAATTAATTATGGTACAATTGTAACTAATCATATAGTAAAATTAGTTTCTTCTCTTCTTATTCTTTATATTTACTTTTTTATTTCACGCTGTATAACTGAATGTAAATGTATATATATATATTTAGATTTAAATTAAAAATCTAACAGCTGCAACCTTAGTACAACCGTAGATGTACTATACCTAAGAATTAAACGTGTCGCTTCGCTTATACTATTTATACGTTGCAATTTATCGATAAGTATAATTAATGGTAAGGATTACTATTGTTGAGCGGGAAATAACGTCAATGGTACCAAAAATAGCCTATAATTTAAATATAATGTACCTAAGATTAGAAGACTATTTCTGTAAGTATTAAAGATGTGATATCTCAGATTTAGATAGAATTAGCAAACTGAAGATACCTGTTTAATATTTTTGTATGAAATGAACAATGATAATTTCTTGATTGGTTAATTAGGAAATGGACTGATTAAATTGGATGCCAGGCAGATATCTATCTGGCACACAATTTATTCATTTATTTTTGGCATACATTAATATTTGTTTGTTTTAACGTAAATGGTTTTTTTTGTCGACGACCCTCCGATATTTTAAGGGATAAGGAGTTCCTAACTTTCACATTCAATCCTAATAAAAAATATTTTTAGTAAATTACATTACAATTATTTAATATTTTTACATTTACTTAAAACAATTTGTAATCCGTGAGTCACTGTACTAACCGCATCGCAGCTACAAGCAGTTTTAAGCTTAATAAGATAAGTAACTTTTTGCTCGAGAAATTTCTTTCTCGAGTAAACGCACGCAACACACTTTCGTGCGTAACAACAGCAGGTCTCTTCCGTACTCCTTCTATCCTCCGTAAGAGATCAGATCTTCGGAGAGCGAAGCATGATCATCGCCTTCTACCCTTATTGTATCAAAGGGCAGTCCAGTTTAGGGCAACTGGTTGCCTACTTACCCGGCCCAAATAGGCTATACCAAAGTTGACATTTCGAGGATTATTAGTATTCTGACGACATGTCTACTTACAATGTAAAAATGGGGCCCTTTCAGAGGTATCACCAACTAGGTAGGGTAGGTACACAATAGATGGAGTACCCGCATACTCTGGGGTGCATGCTAGGATCACACTCACGAGCATATTTGTAGAATAATGGATCGGCGGTGACTAGCCTGTTTCTCGGACTGATTTCTCTGTCATTCGATTGCTTTTTTATGGGGGCAAGTGAAATATGAAGTGTATGCACCAGAAATCCATGCAGAAGATGAGCTTTGACAAAGAATTGCAAGTGCATTTGATAAAATTAAAAACTTCTGAGATTAGTGACAATCTACTGAGTAACGTAAGATATAATAATAACATAATAATTTATGCATTCAAAAACAAGGACAGTTTAAAAATTTAAAAATTTAGAAATTAATAAATGGACAGATAAAAAGATAAATGTGTTTGTAAAATTTAAATAATAAGTGTTGCGTTGATTTAATCTGCGCTAGTCGCTCCGTTTCGATTTCATGAATGAGGCGTTACCGCTTCGATAGGTTAGTTGTCTTTTTACTGACGTAAACAAGTCTTCACAAGTGGGGTTTTATTTAACGACGTTAATTTAATTTTTTATCTTGTTTGAAAAAAATACTTTTTATTTTATAAAAAAACCCCTTTTTTATTGCATTAATATTTTAACTGTGATTTCATTTAAAGTGGTTAAGATAAAAACACTCTGTATACTAAAGCTAATTGTTGATTCTTTTATAGGTAAGTCTAGCGGATTACATATTATTTACACGAGTAGATATTAGTTTATCTACTGTTCATTCAATAAAAAACATTATAAATCTTGTTGTCTTATAGAATTATAATAAACTAATTATTTTTTAGTTTCAAGCTGGAACCGAGGTTAACGGACTGTCTCAACACGAGTGTTGAGACAGTCCGTTACCATTAAGACACTTCCGTTTCCCAGTTTCCATCAAATTCAGGAGGCTTTGCGTGTTGAGTGGAGGAACTCAACGGGTTTTGCGTAGATAATAATAACGTTCGATAGGTTAATCGATTTTTCTTTTATATATTTTATCTTCATACGACAGATCCGCGTCCGTGATACGTGGGTAGGAAGAGGGAACCTAGAGTTAAGTCACTTCCGCCGTATTTCGAAACTTCAAAGTTCTACAACGTTTTCTGGGATTAAAAGAATGAATAAGCGATGTGACTGAATTGATGACACGGTATGTTAATGCTAATTAATATTAAGACTAGAAATAGTCATCGGGTGTAGAACACCGATTTTTGTAACATTTTAAAAATATTATTTTGCTCCTGCACTACGACTGGCGCATGTCATTTAAAAATATGAAAAATCTAAAAAGATCTATTGCAATTTTTACACATTTGAAATGAAAGGAATATAAGCATAGCATATTGATACATTTTATATATTTCATGTAAAGTTACAGGTGAGAAGGGAGAAGGTATGGCTTAGTTGGTCAGAACGCTTGGACGGTTTCTAAAGAGGCGCTGGTTCAAATCCCGCTACGTTCAAATTTTCATATGTTTTCTAAAAAGTATTTTTCTTTCCTAAGTGTGGAATAACACTTGTAACACTTAAGGACATGTACTGAAATAAAAAAAATATAAAAATGGTAAAGCTAATCTACAGAGGCGAGTTGTTAATATAGCAATTGTGCAGGCGTTTAAGAAAAATCATACGAAAAATCAATGCTTTTAAAATTTTGTAGTGTAGTTTTGATGGTCCATTAGGGTAAGAAAGGGAACCTCTTACACTTTATTTTATTTTCCATTTCAGGTGAACTGTATGCTTTTGCCTTATTTTTTAGAGACGAAATTCAATGCTGTCAAGCGTGAACAATAATACCTATATGACAAATTCCTACAGCGATCGAACCTACATTTTGCGTACTCAAATAGTGAGAATAGTCTAGACATGAAAATGTCGTAACATTTTGTTTCCCTCTTATCTAGCCTAAACTGACATGCACTTCAGACTATACGAGTCTATGTCTAGTCAGTCAGTTGATCATGTCTCGTATACCAACGGGAAGTAGAAGTTGACAAACTTAAGTTTGCGGGCCCACACCGTCGCGATACAGTTACACTTTTGTAAAAAAGGGAGAAGTGAAATAAAAGAACCATTTCTTATATCTAAATGTTTATTATAAATATAAATTTTGTTAACAAATATTTTTTACAAATATAACATTATATGTATACTTACAGGTACGTAAATGTTTCTTTAATTGTACATAAAGTTCATATTTTTTAATATATATTATTATAAAAAATCAGCCTCACGTCCTCTAAATAAAGACTGATTTGTATCTGTAAAAATCTCATTTATATTTGTTCATGTTTTTATTATCATATATTTTTTAAATAAATACAATAATAATACCGCTTAGTTTCTTCATTAAAATATATGTGCAAAGAAACAAGCGATATTTCGTTCGTTACAAAAAACTTTTTGCATTAAAGATATAAAAAATATATTTTTAATACAAATAATCTTTTCAATATAAATTAAAACAGAATTCAACATAGCAATGTGCTAAATAATATTTAAATGCATAATCAAATTGTGATTTTTATTTAAAAATAACCGTATGGTTAAATCACGAGCTGGTAACCGTTACAGTGGTTCTGTCATCTGAAGTAACTGTTATAACTGTTGTAGGTGAAACTTGACTGTTACCACTAGTTACGTTACTGCTACCACTAAATTCGTTACTGTTACCACTAGGAACGTTACTGTTACTAACGATGTTACTGTTACTAGCCGAGCTGTCATTACCAATACAGGCTACACTGTTTTCGGGATTCGAACTTTGAGCAAGTGCAGTTGTAATTGGCTGTGTAATTGGTTGTATTTGTGGTTGGTAGTTGGGATAGTGTATGCCAACTACTTCTTCGTAGCTGGGTGGTGCCATCGCCTCTGTAATTATAGAGAAAAAGAGGTTAAATACTTTTTTAAAAATATTTTACCTATAATAATTTACCTATATAAATATATATTAAGAAACATTCATTTTTAGGCCATTCGTGGTGCAGAGTTACAATCGTGGGACAGTAAAGGCGATAAGTTATTAATATTTTAATTTGTTCCCTCTGATGTAATTTTTAAAATGGACAGTAAAAAAATGTGTCAGCAACATTAGTCATACCCGCACCCATATTTCGACGTAGCTTAATAAAAGCGTACGGCTTAGTAGTCAGAGCGCTTTGACAGTGTCCAAGAGACGCCGGTTCAAATCCCGCTGTATTCATTTTTAAAAGTTTTCTAAAAAAATATAAGCATATCTTACCATATTTGGGCGGTGGGGGCAAGTTGGCCGGGCTGACATATATTGTTGGTTCTTGTGTGTCTGACGGCCGTTGTCGCGACCCCATGTACGCCCGCCTCTGCTGCGTGCTCCGAGTCTTTTGCCCTGTAATGAAAAAACGTTTTTTACTGTTTATTTGGGCTATTTTTAAACAGCGTTGATTTCCGCAACTTTAAAATATTAGATGTATTCGTATAAACGGGAAAAAAACTATTACAAAATATTGAGGAAGCTGTAGTTTATATAATATTTGGATGAAATATATTAAATTTATATATAGGTATGGACTTAGTAGATTCATATGATAATAGAAGCTAATCAGTTTTTTAAGTAATTGAGCCTATACCTATTGCATTTGATTAGTTTAAAATTTAGAAGATATTGTAATGATTGAACGTCTGATACTTATTCAAAGTAGTGTGGCATTAGTCAAATATAGTCATAATCACACACCGAGGCTTCCGTACCATTTCCAGGAAGGTAGCTCAACAGGAAGTTCATTGTAGAACTTATAAATACTTCAAGGGACTATAGACTTCAGCGACTTTGAGATTAATGTCAGCTTGATACCTCCCCGTGATCTCGAGATAAATGGTCTTGACAGGCCGACAGACGTACAACATAGAATATAGGATATAGGATCACATATAAGATTTCCTTATATGTGATCCTATATCCTATATTCTATGGTTGCTATGGTGGCTATATTCTATCTTTGGTTTGAGGCACAGACTCCTAAAAAATAAGCTACTACTGGTATACGCTTTATAATAAAATATTATAAGCGAAGATAAAACATGTAATTTTTGGTTTAAATCTAATTTAATTTTAAATGCATAAATTTATTGTTTTGAGATTATAATGCAAAATATAATACAGTGGATTCGGATTTGGTATTTAATATCCGTTTACCAACCGTGATTACATAAAATATATATTATGGAAACGAGTGACACATTCATTGAAAGAATTACTTAAAAATATATGAGAACACTACTAAAAATTACACAATCGTAAACAGGTGTATGCGTATACATAAATTTACCGATTTCAGCTCAGTACTTTTTTAAACCTTTTCTCCAAACATTCGATTATACGAAATCCGAATGCTTAAACACTAGTTACACATTCTTGAAACTAGTGAAACTGGAGAATGGAATAATTTGACACTAACAAAATTCAATCTTACCTATTTGAATGATCCTTCCAAATGATATTAATACAATTGTAAACAAAAAACAAACGCACGACAAACTAATATACCAAATGAAACTGACAAATCTATTAGAATTGTCATCATCATCAGTGACGTCACTTATCACAGAGTTATTATAAGAATCCATTTTTAACTTAAATTTAATTTAAATTAACAGAAGAGTAACTATTAAATCATTTAAATTTAATTTATTAAGTATCCAAAGTAAATAAACGTTTAAGTTTCAAAATTTGTACTAAGTTGTTCATTTCGCGACAAACTAACTATAAATGCACATTGACTAATACTAACGATAGCTAGAATAATGTTTATATATTGCAGTTTATCGTATAGATAAAGCTACGGAAAGGATTAATATAATACTTCAGGCGAATATGATGTTAATTTAGACCCAAATTTCTATATCTTTTCGTAATGAGGTTAAAAAATTGTTTCCCTTAACAATATTCATGTGCTAGACCGATTTTGATTGTATTGACCTAGATTTGTAGGTCCTTTATCTGTTTTATAAGTAAGCTATCTCTGTATATTTTTAGATTACATAGAAATTTTGTTACTTTAATTATTTAGTTATATCAGAGAAAGAGTTATCTTGTAAGAACCTAAAAATAAAAAAATTGATTTTATGAAGGATCTGAAGTTTTTAAAGTGGATTATTAGTTTTTAATCCGATACTAAATTTAAGATAGAAAGATATATTATAATATTAATAAAAATTTCATCAGAACTACAAATGGAGGAAAACAAATAAAAAAAATATTCCGAAGAATTGATACAAATCTTGAAATCGAAGAAATGTACTGAGTGCATCATATTGAATTCGTGAATCATTCCACGTACACTCGTACCTTAATTTCTTTCAGCAGAATCGTTTTCTATGGAAGTATACTTTTTACACGTTTATCCCGACACAAAAATGATTGTGTAATGTCCTTTTAAATCATCTATACAATTATTGAGTTGAGATTTATGAAACTATTTTACTTAATTAACCACCATCCTTTTTCATACCATTCTAACAACTCTAATTTCATTTTTTTAATATAATATTTTTTTTCGTTTTACTATATATATTTTAACAGACGAAAACTTTGCTCAATTTTTTACTATTAATCATAGAAGGGAAATGTTATTCATAACCTGCAGCTTACATTACATAATAAAGAACGCGTGCTTCATAGTGTTTGCGTATTTTTTTTTCAGCTTAATACCTCGCACGTAGCGGGGTAGGCAGAGGGAGACCGCGTATTTTTTATCTTGATATTCAAGTATATATTGAGTTTATCTGAAGCATTTCCTTAATAATATATAAGATAATAGGAAATTGACAGACAGGCTGAATTTTGCAATTACGTACAATTGTACGATGCAGTAGTTACATAATAAGAATTCTCATGCATTTTAAAGTTTCAGTTAAAGTTTTAGCTTAAAAGAATTTTAAGACAACTTAGTAATATTTGACTAATCTAGACTAATATTGTTGGTCAAATTAACTTGTCAGGACTTTTCCGAAAAGTCCAAAAAAATGACCTTCATATAATACATAGATAGTACTTTAGAAGTTAAGCTCTTTTTGATTTTACTTAGTTATATATGAGTTCAGTACTTTTATATATTATTTTTATAATTTCATATGCGTACAGAAAGAAAATCTATACGCATATTTAGTGCATTTATAGCATGGTTATTTTTATATTACCTATATTCAGAGAAAAATCAATCACTAAATTTTATGTCTGTCGTCATCAACAATGCTAATTTGCTGTATTTAAGGACGAGTTTATATGGACAAATATTCTAATTTCAGAAATTTCTGAAATAAATAATTATTGGTCCAAATTGACCAAACATTCTGGTCTAAGCTAACGAATAAAATATCTAAATATTAAAATTACAATACATACGCAAAGTCAGGATCCTTAAGCAGAAGAAAACTATAATCCATATAAGAAACAAAGAAATTAACACTGCCAGATAATAAAGAGTCACTTCAGATAGGCCTATGACGGGCTTTTCAACGTCCTCCTCGGAACCATCGAGAAAATCGTAATTTGGGAAACCGTAGACCGGCGCCATTTTATTCGCTGACGATTTTTTTTTCAAACTGAAATTTTTTTTTTCTTTATATTACTTATTTGAACAAGTAATAAAAGACTTTTGTTTTTTTTTGAGACACTCACAACAAGTTGCTGAAGCAAATTCTTTGAATGTCAGTTTTTTTTTACTTGTAATTACTTTTGCTTTTTTTATCTGTATACGTATTCTTTGTTCATTTTTAAAACACAACCACTGTATTAGTTGTTCGAAATAAACTGATAATAGCGTAGTTTTAAAGTATTTCAACATTGTTTATCTTTTCATATTGACATATCTTATTTTAGATATTAAATTGAATCACTGGTAATCTTACACCGACTTATGATATTTTTTACTATACTTTTTTTAGGAATTTAAAAATGCTTGTACATTTTATTCTAATATATAGATATATCAAGGCAAACTATTGAAGTTAAAACGACGTACTTTATATTTAGAAAATTTAATTGATTTTAACATACAGCGACAGTTTTTTGTTGATTTGAATTGAGTAAGGGGTAATCAAATTGGTCTCGTTTTACAAATATATGTATGGCTCATCTTCCTCCTGGCATTAAGGAAGATGAGCCATACTGTATGGCTCATGGCAATGTAATATATTATTTATATGATAACCATATTTAGAAAAATCTGAATAATAGAGGCCGTTGTGGCGCAGGTGCACAAGCGTGACAGTAAACGCAAAGATTGTGGGTTCCAGTCGGAGGTATGATTTTTTTTTTTTTATTATAATTATCGACTTAATCCATTTTAAAAATGTTTAAATTTTAAGTATTTATATCTAACATATAAACAATCATATTGAGTAATGTACATATAGAATGCTATATTGCTTAATACTTTAAAAAATAGTCCTACCTAAAGTAATAGCAATACATATAAACATTGTCAAATAAAGGAATTGCTATTAAAAAACAAAAGGCATCGATTTATATCGTTATCACACAGGTACAATAAAAAGGCCTAGCAAAAATACAATTCTAATAACCGTTATTATTAAAAAATATATATAAAAGGCAAAAAACTGTCAAAAGGTCTCTTCTTTAAGAAGACAATGCGCAGAATAGAGTTTTGCGACTTTACACGCAATGCCTGCAGTATGTGAGATACAGTGTTAAGCATTTTATGAAACTTAAAATAAATGTTTCTCAAACTTTGTTTTAGTTGAAGACAAACAATTGTATTCAAAAGTAAAAAATACATTTCTAACTTTTTTTAATAACATTACCGGTATCTTAATGTTAATGACGCGCAATTCCTTTCTTCCGCGCAAAAATCCACAAATTCTGTGGATTTTTTTATCTAATTACGAGTATGTTCTGGATATGCGTAAAAAATAGTTATAGAGTTTCAAATTGAATGATTTGTCACTCCTCTTTTTACTTAGCCAAATATAAGAAAAAACATAAATTGCAAATATAATGTATAGTTAGTTACCTATGGATGCTACTTTGATACACATAATCACAAACGACATAAGTAGTATAGTTGAAAATACTGAAATGTACACAATATTTGTTGCTGAAAGCACTGGAGCGGGGTGCTCGTAGCGTTCTTGATTTTTGTCCCAAATCATTATGTACGTATAATTTATATGAATTTTATTATACTAAAAGACACTAAATTAACACACTAAAAAACAGTGGTTGGAATATGTCACTACACACCCATATAACGAACTTGAAACGGTTTTTCAGTAAAAAACTGCTAAAGTTCTATAAAAATTTTTCATTACAATTAAGATATGACAGCTTATTTATATTTTTTCATTGTTAATTGAATATTTCATTGCGCTTTTTTCCACAAAAATTATATTAACGTTACATTAACGTATACGCTGTAAAATTAAACTTTATAATGGTGAAGAAACTATTGTCAATAGTATTATCATATACGTAGAGTCGCAAGCTTGTTGCTTTCGAACTATTAATGATCTTTGAATAAAATATTTTAGATTCAATTTCCTTTGCACGTGACTTTATCATGTAGAGGACTGAGGGTTTATAGAGATAGTGTTGTACGATTTGTTATTTATGTACAATCACAAACAATACCTTTTTATGAATGTATTCAATAAATTAAAAATATATATATTTATGAGATACATATGTATATATCGTTTTTTCCTGCAAAGCTTTGAATGCAATGTTTAGATATTTCATTTGGATCTTAACGCCGCTCTTAGTCGTGTCGCGTTTCAATTAATGACATACACGGATAGTAAACAATATAATTTATTGTCTTCTGATAAAATTATAGTAAAATTCTACTAACACTGATATCGTATGTATTTTTTAGCTTGACACTAAAAAGAGCAGTAGATAAATACCTACAGAGATGGTTTCCAGTGTGAACGGTTCACCAAAAGCGTACAAATAATTTGCGGTCGCCTAAATCAAAGTTCCATATGAAATTAATTCGATGCGAGGGCAAGCTAGCATAGACATACATAATTACATATATTTATTTTTTTTAATTTACACATACAGAAGTAAAATGATTCTTTCAAATATGTACTATTCGTATTTCGTATTATTTGTAGATGAATCGTACAGTAAAAGTGGATTAAGAAAAGCATGGAGTACGTCATATGTCATTTTGCTTAGAATAATATTGTGGGAAAAGTGAATATTCAAAGTATAGTGAAATATATTTAAGATTCGAATAGTCACTCACAATATAAACTATATTTCAGTTAATAAACAGTTTTTTACGTAACTGTACTACAATATGACAACTGTGATATAATATTCACTGTCATATATATCATGATTGATTTTGAAAATATTTGAAAGTTAAAACATTTTCTTCAATAATAAGTTCTATGGTTTTCGTAATAAAATATTTAAGGCCATCGTGGCGCAGCAGCACAAGCGTGTGACTGTATCGCGACTGTTCTGGGTTCGATCCCCACTCGAGAAATGAAATATTTATTTACATTTTATTATATTTTCATTTCTTCGCTCTGATGTCGTACTACAAAGTTGGAAACATAGCTTAACATAGTATTTAAAAATATTTACATTTATTATAGAGGTAACGCGAAGGCTGTAGGTACGATCCCAAAATCACTTCTCTATACGAAGGAGAGACGCAATTTCGAAATCAGGCAGGAAGTGGAGGACGGAGTGTCTTTACATTGGATTCTCTCTGCGCACTCTGCAATATGCCATATAAGTCTGTTCGAACGCACAACCTGTCGTGCTGACAGTCGTCGCACGCTGGTGTGCCTGGCTGGCACCACGCCTGGCCTCAAGCGTGATTACTATAAATACTAGTGTATTTCATTATTTGTACTTCACAATGGGAAGTGATTAATGCCTACTTACGGACAATGACTTTAAGTAATCGGAAAATATTGAAAGTCATGATTAGTAAATAAATTTAGCTAAATAATATCTATTTTCATATAGTATTAAAAGATTTTATAGGTATTTATATTTATATTTTATAGGTACATTATGTCGAAATATCTATATATATTTTCATAAGGACTAATATAAATGAATATATTTTTTATGGCACCAAGTAAAATATTTAGAGGTCGTCGTCGTGGAGCAGCAGCGTGCGATTGTTAATGTGACGGTTGTAGATTCAATTTCGTGTTACGTAATGAATTATATTTATTTCCTTGCTCTGGTAACAACACAAAGAACGACGTTGAGTTTTACAACTCTATCACTCGCGGAAATTAGGAAATGTAGTGCCTATGCCCACTCTGCCAAAAGCATGAAACTAAATAACAATAATAATAATAATAATAAATATATAAAGAAATAAAATATGTAGAGTTGAGCACTTACGATAATATTGTATAGAGAATAGCACAACTATGAGTACCAAAAATAATACCCAAAATGCAAAGTTTGGAGACATCATCACTTACACTTTATAATTAAAATATAAAATAAGCTAATCAAATAACTACTTCTATACAGAGTATACACTGTATTGTACAAATACTTTAAAAGCAATTAAGCCTTTTTTTATCTATCTTATCTTTTTATCTTAGCAAAAATGTACCTTATAGATAAAATTAATATTTAACAGATAATTAATGTATTTATTAATAATGATTTTAGTTCCTTATACTAATAAAATAAAGCTTGTTTTTGCTTAATCATTTATTGATAAATATATATAAATATAAATCTTTTTATTTTATTCTCAAAATATCGCGCAAAAAACATTTTATATGTAATGTATCTGCTTCTGATAATTTTATATTTATTGATAAGTCTTATTATGGGTTTCTATTGAAAAAAGGAATATTAAGGATTTTTTTTTACTATCCCGCTTGTAGTAGGATGTCCCAGTGTTAAGTAAGATACTCAGCTCCCAACTTTCCTCAAAATTCCTCAGGCATTGCGTGTTGAGTGGCGGAACTCAACGCCGTGCCTCAACTTCAATATAATAATGTAATAATTCGTTTCATTTCTTCAGTGACGTACTCTTTGACAGATCTAGTATAGATTATTTCATCTAAAGAAGGTACCTATTATCTGTATTTGTAATAAATATTAATTGCAATGGAATGACAATTTTTTTAAGTCAGTCACTTCGAAATACGTTATAATGTATACCATACTACAAATAGTGATACTTAGTCCAGAGGGTGTCCAGACTAATATCTGTCCGATATTGGTTTGTGGGCATACGGGTACGCGACCCCGGATCCTCGAGCCGCAGTCTTATATCCAGTCCGTAAGAATGGTGTCGTTCCCCCCCCCCCTCTCTTCCCCTCCTCCTTCCCTTAGCTCCCTCATTCTTTTACCTATCCTACCCCTTCTATTTTCCTCTCCCCCCCGGTTTTTCCCCACAAAGGGGTTTTGGTGGTCAGACGGCAGTCGGTCCATGTAAAAAACCGCCATCCGCCGACATAATGAAAAGTCACAGAAAGAAACTTGGTACGGCTAGGACGTCGCCGCTAAAAGACGCGCAGGCAAATCGCCCTACACCTGCGATAAGTGGGCAAGGGCTACCGTGTCAAGTACGGGCACGGTTAAAGACGCGAGTACCCAGACGGAAACTCCGCTTTGCAACGTGGAATATTGGCTCTCTAACCGGACGATGCAGGGAACTCGCAGATGTACTAATGAGACGTCGGGTCCAGTGTGCTTTCCTCCAGGAAACTCGCTGGAAGGGCAATAAGTCCCGTAACATCGGACAGGGTTACCGGCTTATATACACTGGGTCACCTTCGGGTAGAAACGGTGTAGCGGTAGTGCTTTCTGAAGAGCTTCAGAATGGGCTCCTTGAAGTTGACCGTCGCTCCGACCGCTTGATGCGAGTGAGGGTACTGATTGAGGGCGTTACCACAAACTTAATCAGTGCCTATGCTCCCCAGGCGGGATGTAGCGCGGCCGAAAAGG